>WOXC01007490.1:0-136729 GCA_011680675.1 Gymnobelideus leadbeateri | reverse complement strand
AACCATATAAACTGGAGGCAAGTGCTACAGAAAGATGTTAAGAAAAATACTAATGTGTCCAAGTTAATTTGGGGAATATGTTATCATTTACTATGCTTACTATGTCAAACTTTAGTCCCAGGAGTAGGGAGTATTTTTTTTAAAAGAAATTATTTATTTTTAGTTTTCAACATTCATTTTGAGTTCCAAAGATTTTTGAGGAGAGACAGGATCAAAAAGAGAGAAAAAAAGACAAATGGAAGAAAATAGTATGGAGGAAAATACACAGTAATCACAACTATAGATGTAAATGGGATTAACTCACCCACAGAATGGAAGCAGATAGAATGGATTGGAAACCAGAATTCAACAATATGTTGGGGGGGGGGTTTGAGTTCCAAATTTTCTCCCCTTCTCTCCCCTCCCACCTACCCCAAGATGGCATACATTCTGATTACCCGTTCCCCCAGTCTGCCCTCCCTTCTGCCACACCCATCCCCCTTGCCCCTTTGCCCCTTACTTTCTTGTAGGGCAAGATAGATTTCTAAATCCTATTGCCTGTATATCTTATTTCCCAGTTGCTTGTAAAAACAATTTTTGACATTAAAAAAAACCCAACTTTTGAGTTCCAAATTCTCTCCCTTCTTTTCTCTCAATCCTGTCAGACCTATGTATAAGGGAAGAGTTTGTGATAAAACATGGAGAGAGGATCACAGGAAATAAAATAGACAATTTGATTATATGAAATTGAAAAGGTTTGCACAAACAATATCAATACAGCCAAAATTAGGAAAGCAGGAAATTTGGGGAAATTTTTACAGCAAGTTTCTCTAATAAAGGACTCATTTATCAAATATATAGGGAAATGAGCCAAAATTATAAAATAAGATGATTGATAAAATGGTCAAATGATATAAGGAGGAAGTTTTCAGATAAAGAAATCCAAGCTATCATAGTTATATTATAAAATGCTTAAAATCACTATTGGTTAAAGAAATGCAAATTAAAATAATTCTGAGGTGCTAACTCACAAAAATCAGATTGGCAAGGGAAGCAATTCAATATAGGTTATACATGTGGACTTAAGCAAAACACTTCCATTATAGTCATGTTGTGAAAGACTAACTATATTTCCTTACATCCTATTACCCCCCTCCTTATTCTATTTTCTCCTTTGACTCTGACCCTTTTCAAAAGTGTTTGCTTCTGATTACCCGCTCCCCCAATGTGCCCTCCCTTCTATCACCACCACCCCCATCCCCTTCCTCCTTACTTTAATGTAGGGTAAAATAGTCAATTGAGTGTACATGTTATTACCCCGGTAAGCCAAATTGGATGAGAGTAAGGTTCATTCATTCCCTCTCACCTCTCCCCTCTTCTCCTCCTTTGTGAAACCTTTTTCTTGCCTCTTTTATGTGAAATAATTTACCCCATTCTATCTCTCCCTTTCTTCTTCTCCCAATATATTCCTCTCTCACCCCTTAATTTTATTTTTTAGATATCATCCCTTCATATTCAACTCACCCTGTGCTGTCTATCTATCTATTTATCTAGCTACATTTATATCTACATACACACACACATACATACATATGTACATATATAGTTCCTCCAACAACCTTAAATTTGAGAAAGGTCTCATGAGTTACACATGTCATCTTTCCATGTAGGAATGTAAATAATTCATGTTTAATAAGTTCCTTATGATTTCTCTTTACTGTTTACCTTTTCACAGTTTTCTTGATTCTTATATTTGAAAGTCAAATTTTCTATTCAGCTCTAATCTTTTCATCAAAAATTCTTGAAAGTCCTCTATTTCATTGAATTTCCATTTGTCCCCCTGAAGTATTATATTCAGTTTTGCTGGGTAGGTGATGATTGGTTTTAATCCTAGCTATCATATTCCAAGTCTTTTGATCCTGTAATGTATAAGCTGCTAGATCATGTGTTATCCTGATTGTATTTCCACAATACTTGAATTGTTTCTTTCTGGCTGCTTGCAATATTTTCTCCTTGACCTGAGAACTCTAGAATTTGGTTTACAATATTCCTAGGAGTTTTCCTTTGGGGATCTATTTTAAGAGGCAATTGGATTCTTTTAATTTCTATTTTACCCTCTGGTTCTAGAATGTCAGGGAAGTTTTCCTTCATAATTTATTGAAAAATGACATTTAGGCTCTTTCTTTGATCATGACTTTCAGGTAGTCCAATAATCTTTAAATTCTCTCTCCTGGATCTATTTTCCAGGTCAGTTGTGTTTCCAATGAGATATTTTACATTGTCTTCTATTTTTTCATTCTTTTGGTTCTGTTTTATTATTTCTTGATTTCTCATAAAGTCATTAGTTTCCATATGCTCCATTCTAATTTTTAAGGAATTATTTTCTTCAGTGAGCTTTTTGACCTCCTTTTCCATTTGACCAATTCTGATTTTTTAAGGCATTCTTTTCTTCATTGGCTTTTTGGACCTCTTTTGCAATATGGGTTAGTCTATTTTTTAAGGTGTTATTTTCTTCAGTATTGTTTTGAGTCTCCTTTAGCAAGTTGCTGACTCATTTTTCATGACTTTCTTGTATCACTCTCATTTCTCTTCCCAATTTGTCTTCTACATCTCTTACTTGATTTTCAAAATGCTTTTTTGAGCTCTTCCATGGCCTATGACCAATTCATATTTTTCTTGGGGACTTTTGATGCAGGAATTCTGACTTTGTTGTCTTCTTCTGCTTGTATGCTTTGATCTTCTTTGTCACCAAAGTAAGACTCTACAATCTGAGGTTTTTTATGCTGTTTTCTCATCTTCCCAGTCAAATACTTGAGTGTCTAACTCTTTGTCAAGGTAGGACTCTGCTTCCAGTGAGGTTGGGGATGAGGGTGGGGGTGGGCGTCAGTTTTGTTTCAGTTGCTTGATTCCCCACTATGTGTGACCCTAGA
Source organism: Gymnobelideus leadbeateri (assembly GCA_011680675.1). Classification (NCBI taxonomy): domain Eukaryota; kingdom Metazoa; phylum Chordata; class Mammalia; order Diprotodontia; family Petauridae; genus Gymnobelideus; species Gymnobelideus leadbeateri. The sequence continues at coordinate 133,820 of WOXC01007490.1, read as the reverse complement.
ACTCTGGAAGCGGGTGCTGTTGCTACTGCTGCCACTGCCACCACCACCACTGCCACCTTTCCCACCCCAGGGCTGGGGCCTGACCACAAGCAGACTGCACTCCTCTTTCACCTAGGTCCGATAGTATTTTTCCACTGACTTTCTATGCTGTCTTTGATGTTTGTGGGTTGAGAAGCCTGGAAACCTCCACAAGGGCCGGTGATTCAGTCCTGTGAGGCCTGCTCTGGCCCAAACTGTGCTGGCATGGCCCATGCCAGACTGCTTTACTGCCAGCCTGGTGTGATAGATACTTCTTGTCAGCCTTCCAGGTTGTTTTGGGCTGGAGATGTGTTTTACTCTCCCATTTTGTGTGTTGTGTAGCTCTAGAATTTGTTCAGAGTCATTTTTTACAGGTATTTGGAGGGTTTTAGGGGAGAGCTCAAGCAAATTCCTACTCAAGCAACTCCACCATAGGGTAGTTTTATGCAACCAACATATTAGTTCTGTGGAGAGGTGGGATTTTTAAAATCTCTAGCATAGAAATGAATTTAAATAACGCATCTTATCACAAACCCAGAAGGGAATTGGGAAAGTTGACCTTATTGGCAAAATTTGAAATTACTTATAACCCAATTTAATAGAGCCATAAATTGCTTAAAAAGACATCAAATACATGAAAACTCTTAATTTACAACATTTATTTTTGTAAAATATTTTATTGATATCTTCTGTTTTTGCAATGCCTGAATTTCCTGGTGTCTCTCCTCTTTAAAATTGTTATCTCATTTGATCCTTAAAACAACCCTGGGGGATAGGTGCTATTATTTTACAGGTGAGGAAACTCAGGCAAACAAAGTAACTTGCCTAGAGTCACACACTAGTATGTGTCTGAGGCCCAAATTGAACTCAGGTCTTCTTGATGCCAGACCCAGCACTATCATCTTCATTTCTTTGTTTACTCCTCCTCTGTGCCAGAGTTTAAGTCAACAAAAGAAATTCCCTGTTATTCCATTGTAAGCATGGAGGAGGTGGGGTAGTTTGACAGAAGTTGAGTGACTAGGCCATTGTATTCTGCTCAATTAAGTTGTCATTGCTGTTATAATTCTTAAGACCTATAACCTAGTATGAGCTAACAAGGCAAAGTTGCTGGACTTTCCATTCATATGTTGTGATTGCTTTGGGTATAACCACTATTTTTTTTATTGTGAATTTGTCCTTTAAGTATGTTTCCCTAGACAATTAACTATATTCTCATTTGTGATTTGAGTCTTCCTTGAGACCAACAATTTCCCCTAAGAAAAAATCTCAGATTTAAGAATTAAGGTTTGGGGGTGGCTAGGTGGCACAGTGAGTAGTGTCGGCCCTGGAGTCAGAAGGACCTGAGTTTGGATCCGACCTCAGCCACTTATCAAACACACAAACAAAAACCTAGCCGGGTGACCTCGGACAAGTTACTTAACCCCAATTGCCCTCCAAAAAGCAAAAAAAAAAAAAAAAAGAATTAAGGTTCATAGGACTTGAAATATAGAACATTTTCAGTACATTTTTAGAAAATTTTGCATATTGTAGGAATGCCAGGAGAATAGATGCTCCTTTAGGGTAAAGACTTTTTTATCTTTTTATCCCTGGAGCCTGGCATTGGGCTTTGTATAGAGCAGGTACTTAACCAGTGTTTGTTGAAATGAATGTTTTAATTCTATAAATTGGAAACATCTATAGTGAAAAATAACTAAGTATATTTTGTAACAGATAATCTTTACATACTTCATGATATCTTGATATGTATGATGTATTGTTTATAAGTCAGTATTTCATTAATTACTTAGAACAGTTTTAATTCAGTTAAAAATACTAATGAAGCATCCGCTATGTGCAAGGTACTGAACTAGATGACTATCCTCAAGGAGCTAATTTAATTATCTAATTTTCCAATTGTTTTGCTCCAAACATTACTTTTATTCCCTCTTTCCAATTCTTTACCTCTTCCATGAAATTTTCTTAGGCTAATAATCTTCACTTGGTTACCATCATTTCAATCAATGTAGAAACCTTGTTAGCATTTGTGAAATCATCTTCATAGTGCTGTGGTTGGTTAGGTTTTAATTATTTCTGTCATTTAAAAAAAAAGTTTATTTACATGTGTTTATCTTATTTCCCTGGTCACATTGCTAGATCTGTTAAGCTAGGAAAAGGAGATGTTTCTTCTTTTTGTTTCAATCACTCTTTGTACCTAATGAATATTGACTAACAATTTTAATGTAGTCTAGATTTGAATTAATTCAATGCACAAAATGTACCTTTAAAATGGCAGTAAGGATGATCAAGGACACAAGGCAGAAAATACAGGCTTATTCTTTAATGTATCTTATATTTAAGAAGAGGACCCCAAGTTTAGAGAGGGCTGTCCCCCTCCTATAGGATGGGCATGTCATTACATGACTTGAAAGGAGGCAGAATAGATATGTCTAGTCTATTTTCCCCCAACCCTTCTCCAAAGGAGACTTTTATTCCTGCAAAGAGGGGAAGCAGGAGGTTGGGACTAGAGACTACTCTGCTCTCCTTAGAGACAGGGGTTACCAGGCTAGGATTATAACTTTCTGCATATTTAAGTATTATTAGTCTAGCACAATTTAATTGAGTTCAATTTACCTTCTGATCACTTTATCATTTGTTGGGGGAAGGGGAACCCCAAACTCTATATTTAAGACTTTACCCCTTTCCTACCTAATACCAATTCCACAATAAACAAACAGCAAATGGGGAAAACATATCCAAATTGATAGTAAAACAGAAATCGGACAGGACATATATATAGGAAAATACATACCAGACAATAGAGAGTGAAAGAGTTCTCCCATGGGGAGGAGAGAGATAACTCAGCTTAATGAAGGGCAAGAGTCTAGGTCTCACCCAAGGGGAAATGCTAGAGTAGCAAGCTAGAGACAGGGACATGACAGAGACTGTCTGCTGCTCTTGTGTCTTTCAACTGTCTTTTCATTCAGCAGCCTGAAGCAGGGCCTAACTCTTCCATCTTCCCTCTCAAAGTTGGAAACCAGTAGCATCCAAAGTGACTCAAAGCCCAAAGAAGACTTGAAGCTTGAGGAGTCCCCACAAGGACATGAAAATTGAAGAGTCCCAAAGGACAGTGAAGAACCATGGAGCTCTTGAGCTCTCACCAAGTCCACTCTCTCTTCCCCTCACAAAGGACAGGGTCTTCATATCCACTATTAAGGAGATAGTTTCATACCAGGAGACTTTGGGACAAAGGTTACATGTATAATGCCTACAATTATTTATTGCACAGAGAGAGCACTCAAATATTTTATGAGCTGAATCAAATGATGTTGATTCAATAAGATTTATAAAGTGCCTACTATGAGCCGTGCACTGGGCTAAACACCATGGATATTCAATAAAGATGAAAGTCAAGCCCTGCTCTCAAGTGATTCATAATCCAATGGGGGAGACAACATGTCAACAACTATGTACAAATAAGATACATACAAGACACATTGAAAATAATATCAGAGGAAAGGTACTAAGTAAGGATTTATTGAGCCCCAACTATGTTCTTATCATCATAAGATTTTTTAAAAAAGTATAGCAAATATACTTTGTTCTCCAGGACCATTTAATCTAATTGGGAAAATAATCTTTCATGTAAATAAGAACCTCTCTCACCTAAAACCAAAAACCATTGACAAAGCAAAATGGCATATGGTTTAGTACTATAGCAGGTCAGAAAAGGAATTTATGAATGTGACTTAGAGCTAAGAGTAGAATAAGTCATGAAGTTGAACAATGAAGGATTTGGATAGGTGCAAACATTCCAAATGGGTAAAGATCAGGAGCAGGAGAGCAGGGGTAGGAATAAAGTATTTACACATGTAGTACATATCAGAACAAAGAGTTCATGTTAGGGAGTAGTAGAGGAAGAGATTGGACAGATGCATTGGGACCAGGTTATATAGGATCTTGGAAGACAGACTAAAGAGTCTGGACAATGAGTATCAGCATATTTTCTTGATGTTCCGTTTTCTTTGGGAGGAATTGGCTAAGGCAAGGGTAAGGAACCTGAGACCTAGAGGTCACATGTGGCCCTCTAAGTCCTCGATTGTGGTCCTTTGAACTTCACTGTGAAGTTTGGATTTAGTCAAAGTGCCACACTTGAGGACTTAGAGGACAACATGTGGCCTTGAGGCCACAGGTTCCCCAACCCTGGGCTAAGGCAATTGGAGCTAATACACCCTGCCCATCTTATCATCCTCCCTGACACTGCCAATCCTCTTTCCACCTGTTACAGCATATATGAATTTTATCATCAGAAAAAATTATTCACTCACTGGGTGAGTTAACTAACTCAGCTATGGGAAGTCCTACCCTGGGCCAACCTGTTTTGATCAGTGAATAAGTGAGCACAAACTCAACTAGTCTACTATATCTACCCGACAGATGACCAGCTCAGATGACACTCCATCTAACTCCTGTCCAGTTATACCCGATGACTCTTAGTATTCTCACTACTCTCATTGCTGCATACCAGTAAATGTGATATTACACTCTTGATGTCCTTGATACTCTTTGAGAATGAAGGATGAACAACTAGAAGGTTTCTTCATGAAGGTCTCTACACAGAGAGTGAGTTAAACCTTGTCACACATATGTCTTACATGTGTGCCTCACTACTATTATGGTCTAAGTTTAAGCTTACTCCTCCCATGGATATGGTATATATGTGTGGGAAGGGATGAGCTACGTTCTTAGGAGAAGGGATGATTTTATTAATGTTGTTGTTAATTTTTTCTTTTTTCTCCTTGTTCTCCTCCTCAATTTATTTCCATTATTTTTTTTTGTCAAAAAACTGGGACAATTTATTTTATGTCCATGTGATTTTCATTTTTGAGTTCTTGAAATATAGTTCTGAAAAGACAAGCTTATGAGCTACTTGATTCTTCTTTAAAATCCTAATCTTTTCATCGAATAGCCAATAGTAGCCACAGACTAAACCTCTTTGGCTCATTATTTAGGTTTTAGGTTTTGATTGCATAGGATGAGTGTAAATAGCAATAGTTTTCTGTTCCTGCCTGAAACTCTGAGAGCCTTCCACTCCTAGATTGATATCTTTGTGAAGGCAAATTGAACCATTTTTTTGTCTCAACTCTTACCTGGCCCTTAGTCATTGAATGGCTGTGGTCTCAGACAAACCAAGACCTAGGAAAGACCTTAATTTAGAATGGCCAAGGATACACACTGTATTGTGGGCAATGACCATCTTGACCTCTGTCTTGCTACTAGACTTCTATATATCTGGAGGAGAGAAATGAGGCTGATTGATGCCTTTCTTAAGCTCTACCTCAGTTATATCCAATTTAAGCACAAGTCAAGACATCGCCTTTGTTATGTCCCTGGTTTTCTTCCAACAAGGAAGGACAAACAACACCAACAGTATCAGTAACTCCCTTGCCCTTCTTGCTCTAGGTTCAATAATCAACTCAATACTACTGTAAGTATTTCTGGAAAGAATGTATCACTGACCTATTCTATCAATCAACTTGTTGTTTGTTCTTCCTTCTGGAAGAGGACCATGGCTTCAGGAAGGTGATGCCATGACTTGAAAGTGAATTGGATTTAAGTGAGGGAGTGCTGTACAAAATCACCAGCCTCACTTTCTCCTCCAGAGACATCTGGGTCCAAAGTTAGATATAAATCAGGATTACTAGAGATCGGGATGCAGTGAGAGACTTGGGCCTTTTTAAGCTAAGGTCTCTCCCAGATCTCAATCTGATTGAGGCCACACCTATTCCATGATTAAGGCTAGGTAAGAAATGAGATAAAGAATGGTCTTTTTACCTAGCCCCGCCCCCCCCCCAAAAAAAATCAATCTGGGAGGTGAAGGCCTTCAGGGTTTCTGGTCAAAACAGAAACAGTTACTATTTACATCCAACTCTGATCCAACTGGGCCCAAATCTTGACCACTAAGTGGTGTCTGGGCTGGGACTGATAGTTGGCCGGTCAATAAGAGCCAGAGTAAACAGATTTAGGGCATGGTCCTTAAGAAAGAAATCTAGTCTGTAAACACCAAGATATCTTCAAAGGTTTCAGAGATAAAAATTTACATTCCTTTCCGCTGAGCATCTTCAGGTAAGGGTATGATACCCATGATATCCAGTGTGGACAGAAGGAAAGGAAGGAGGGAAAGGAAGGCAAAGGAAAGGGAAAAGAGGAAAGGAAAGGAGAGGTGAAAAGAAAATGAAGGAAGAAGGAAGGAAGGGAGGGGCTGCATGGCCCAACTGGAACTGGCCAGTTGGGTCCTCAGTGGGGTAGCCTGACCTATTTACTCACAAATTGTTGTTTGTCCTTTGTTCTAGAAGAGGACCACGGCATCAGGAAAGTGATGCCAGGACTTGCAAGTAAATAAGATTTAAGTGAGGGAAGGCTGTGCAAAGTCACTAGCCTCACTTTTTCCTCCAGAGCCATCTGGGTCCAGTGGCAAGATATAAATTAGGACAATGGAAAATGGTCCCATCAATCAATTGTAGGATCCCCATGAATCCTACAAACATTCTCTTCCCCCGGTCATCACTTCATTTATTTGTAAACTCTTATTGGAATGTAAACTCCTTGAGGTCAGGTACTCTCTTAGATTTGTATCCCTAGCACTTAGCACAATGCCTGACAAATAGTAAACATTTAATAATGTCTTTTTAAAAAAATTAAGTCATAGTGAAGCTAAAATTTGCAAATAATAAGCCAGCTAGATAGAATGATGATAATAAGCACAATTGCCTTACCGTCAGAAACATCTAAAAGTTTCCTTGTAGCATCATAACACTGCCATTCACATGGGTGGTATTCTTTAAAAGTTACTTTGTTATTATTGTTCAGTAGGTTTATGGAACCTTGGGTACGGTTTCACAGATCTCCTGTGATTAAAATTCCAACGATTCTTTTTTTCTCCTCAGTTGGTAAAATATTCACCCCTGAGCATATTGGATGATAAACCCAATTCCAACCTAGGAAACATCTTTGTGGGGTTTTTATTCTGATGGTTTCGAGAAGTAACTGATTTTCAGTATCTGTTTTGTAAATTACAATGCCTCCTTCCTGGAAAAAGCTACTGGGTAGTATTAGACCTTAGGACATGGGTTTTTCTATCAAAGAATCATTCCATTGTAATTTTTTTTTTAAATTCTGGAGGCCAAATCTAAGTGATTCTATTGAATTTAATTTAAGGTTTTCAAGTTGGAACTTAATATAAGACTTTTGATTTTGACTTTAATCTATGACTTCCAAGTTAATCTATGAGCTCTAGGTTAGGTAGTGAGTTATTAATCAGACACAGACACTTTGCTTTAGTCTAGACAATCTATGAATCCACACCATCTGTATCAAAAGTACAGTGGCTAATGACCACTAGGTGCCACTATTCTACTTCCTCCCTAAATGTGCCTTGAGAAAAGCTTGAGATAACTTGCCCATCTTCCTGGGGACTGAGGTGAATATATACTTCTGAATTCAACACATCTTTCACTCAAAACATCTTTTGTTAAAAGGAATTGTTACAAAGGTTTCCTTAATTTCTAATGAATTACTCTATGGAGACTTAAATAAAGCTAAAACAAAAACAAAATCATCATCCTGGGGAGTTTTTGAATGTTCTAGCAAAAAGGATGGAATACATTTTGAGATAGTAGCAATTTTAGAGGTCTTCTAGTCCAAGCTCTTCCATTTACAAATGTGAACAACCAAAGCCTAGAGGGGTTAAATTGAATTAGTCAAGACAAAAATGATTACTTAGTTTTCTTATTCTTGCTTGAATCTCTAAGTAGAATCACATGAAAAGTAGGGTCACTGCATCCACAGTCTGAGGCTATTTTTAAGGGGTCTTGTGACTGGGGGGTGTAAGAAAAGGAATCAATTTTATGGTGTAGTGGAAATAGTCATGAACTGAGTGTTAGGAGACCTAGGTTCACCTTTGCCACTGGTAAGCTGTTTCATCTTGGACTCTGTGCCTAACTGTCCTCATCAATAAAATGAAGGTGTTAGATTAAATGATCTCTAGAGGTCCTTTACAACTGTACAATTTATGGTTCCTAGCCCTTAGTTTAGTTGAAAGTATTTGGGAATGTTTGACTGCCAGAAGGATCATGATAGAAACTGAGGGATAGAGAATGATTAACAGAAGCAATTAGGTTTCTGTACTATAAGAAAGACAATTAATTCTGGTTGCACAATGTAGATAGATCTCATCCAAAGGTCTGTTCCTAAACCCTTTATTACAAAGTGTTAATGAATATGATAGTTGAGAGCAGCTTGGTGAAGTGCATGGAGTGTTAGATCTGGAGTAAGGAAGACTTTAGTTCAAATTCTGCCTCAGACACTGGGTGACCCTACGCAAGTAAGTTACTTAACCTGCCTCAGTTTCTTCATCTGCAAAATAGGGATGATTAGCACCCACCTCAGAGTGGTATTGTGTGAGAATATATATGTGAAATATATATATGTATATGTATATATACATACACACATACATACATACACATATTCATGTATGTATACACACATACATATATGTATATGTGTGTATATATATATATATAAAGTACTTTGCAAACCTTAAGTCACTCACTATATATAAATGTTAGCTATTACTTTTGATGGATTTCCACTGGTACCTATTGAGATCGTAAAATTTAGTATTTATCATCTCCAGTTAATTCATTATGCTATTCTTTTAATGTGAAATAATGCTTATTATTAGTGTACTTCTCTAAGATTGTTTCTCTGAAGGCTTAATCCGGTGCAGTTTCAGTCAACGCTTGTTGGGAGCTAGCTCCCTCCCCTCTAAGTCTTTCTCCTTTGGAAACTCCTCCAGGTACCTGGGAGATACCGATAATATCCATAGATTTTAGGAGCTAGAGATCCTCACTCTCATTTCTCGAATATATGAACAGAGAAGGAGAAAGGGAGAGGAGTTAGGTGACTTACCCAAGGTCACAAATTTGCATAAGGTCATTGTGAAAGTCAGAGTCCAGAACCCGGGTCTCTTGATCCTTAACCTATTGATTTTCCACTACAGTGTCTCCCTCCCTAATACAGGGTTTAAGCCAGTTCAAATTTTCTGTCTGTATTGGATTATTATGAAAGATCGTTGCTCATGCGAGAATTTGCGAAATGCCTCTACTTTAATACCAGTTTAGTTAATTCCTCAATCAGATGTGTCAAGTGACTCCGATTTAATTGCTGACTTCGGGGCGCTAAGGAGCGATGGGAGGGAAGGAGGCAGCGGAGCAGAAAAAGAGAGGCAGGCAGGGGAGAATGCTTCTCTAGTAAGTTTAGGAATTTGTAGACGGTCCCTAAACGGAACTCCCCGGTTGAGAATTGGTTGTGTACTGTGACTGAGAGGGCGGAGAGTTTGCAGACAGTCCCTGGCCGCAATCCAAGTCTTCTTTTGCTATGGCCCGGCAGTGGGCAGAAGTTGGTGAGGTGGGGTGGGGAGGGCTTAGGAATTTGCCGAGGAACCTTCGCCCCCAGCTCTCGAAAACCTGACAGCGTTAGCTACCTTTCTGTAAAGTGTGTTCGCGCGTTGTGTGCACGGTCTCTGCCAAGTCTGGGAGTTTGCAGACTGTCCCTGACTCGGCCCGTTTCCACGACCCTGCAGCTTTGGCGGCGGCGGCGGCGGCGGCGGCGGCAGCTTGCGGGCTCTGGTTCCATTCCCAGGTAGCTCGCGAGGCAGGCTCAGCGTTCCCTGCTGCTGCTGCAGCCTGCAGGCGGTGTGACCTCCTGCCCGCCCAACCCCGCATCCCTGCACACTGGCTCATATAAGGGACGACGGGTGAACAGCTCCTCCAGGGGCTGCTGCTGCTGCTGCTGAGAAGAGAGGCAGCCCAAGAGGTAAGAAGCGTCTGCGATGATTTTTGTTGCTCTTGGGCTAGAGAAGGATGCACGCCCCCATCTCCTCCCCATCTCTTCTGCTTTCCATCCCCAGCACGCCATCCTGCCGCCCGGCTGGAGAAGGGAAGCTAGCTCTACCTTCAGAAAGAGAGAAACTGGGTGCCGAGGGGCATAGCCGGGTGGCAGCTTCTGAGCCTCACTGGTTTGCCCTCCTTCTGCGGCTGTCCAGCGCTCGGGCCGCTCGGGTAGGACCTTGGGACTCAGAGCCTGGGTGGGCTGCTGCCAGGAGACCGGCGCCCTCATACCCCCACCGCAGTCCCACCCGTGGGACGGGCAGTCAAGCTCGGGTCTGCTCCTCCCTAGAGAGAGGGGGACGGCTTTCAGGGTTGTTTGAGGCGTGTTTGGGATGTTGGAAGCCCGCGGGCATCCCCTTCGGGAGAGAAGTCCAAAGGTGGTGGGCAGGAGGATGAGCGATTAGGCTATTAAAAATGGGAGACTCTGAGACCGAGTCTTGCCCACCCACGGGAGTCCTCCTGAAGTCGAGGTGAGGGCGCAGGCTCTCCTGCCGCTGTGATGCCTGGGGGCCAGGGGTCTCCTCCTAGTTCAGGGAGTGAAAGAACGGGCTAGGAGGTCCGTATTATACTCCGGGTGCAAGGAGAATGGGGTTGGGGGGAGGTGTTGTAGGTAGTGGGATAGTGGGGCAGAAAGCGAGCGCTTCCCACGGAGACTGGGGCTATAGATGCGGCGAGGTTGGGGTTATGGGCAGCTCTGGCCCTTTGCGGCCTCCTCTCTCCCCTCCGCCCCCGGGGTACGTTGGCCAGTGCCCACTTAGGGGTTAGTGAGACCTGGAAGCGCGGTTGCCAGATTGTGAGCCCGCCAGCTCCGGGTGGTTTATGAGTCTGGGAAAAGCAAGAGGCGAGAGTAGGGGGGGAAAGGGAAAGCGAGGAGGGAAGGGGGGGGGGGGGGTGGAAAGGAAAGGCGCGAGCATGCTCAGTGGAGCCCAGGGAACTTCCTGCCGAATTGTGAGCCTCGCGAGGCAGGCAGGCACCCTGCCCGCCTGCCTTCCTTACTCAACCCTTAGCAATTCTGAAAGTTGGGGGGGGGGGGCAGCCTGGGCTCCAGTTCCCTGTGCCCTGGAGCTGCCACCCACCCCTCCCTTCCCAAGCCCGGCCTCCTCTAACCCCTGCTAGAGCCTGCCAGAGAGCCACCTTCTGCAGACCTGGGGGAGGGTCAGGAGGGGATTTGACATCTCTCATCTGGTCTTCTGGTGCCCACTCTGGTGCGGCGGGAGGCCTGGGGAGTGGTGGTAGTGGTCTCCTTTTGGAACTCAGGGGACTTGAAGCAGAAAGGCAGAAACGGAGTTTTCACGTTGGCAATGAGCATAAAGTACAGCCCCTTTTAGTCCTGACTCCCTCTACAGTAAACCCTCTCCACGCAGAAGGATTTGGGAGGCGTGTGTGTATAAATTTTTATCCTGTAATATATCATCTATTGTATGCTCATGCTATTTAATAGCTTTATAGCTTTCGCCAGGAATAGGGGTGGGGGTGGGGGGGATCGCGTGTGGAACTTGGTAATTTTGCTAACACCCTGTTTTGAGAGCCCACGAGCCGCTTGCTAAGCAGAACAGGAACTGTTGGAGCCAGGTTTCTGGGTAAGAGGATGGAGGAGTGCGCAGGGGAGCCTGGACATGTTATACTTTATTTGGTCCTTACACTGACTCCCTCCTCTCCCCTTCCACTCCTTGCCTGAAGACATCCATCCTTAGGAAAGCTTTATAAGCTCTCATAGCCGCAGGTGGAAGCCAGCTGGAGGCGGTATAGGGTTGGAGCGAAACATTTTCTCGAGACTAGGAAGTTGGGACGAGATTCGTGAATGTGCTACCTTGGAAAGAGGCAAAGAGCATCTTAGAGGGTGCATGCATGTCCTTAACCCTGGTTTAAAGCACACAAACACCTTAAGTTCCAGGAAGGGTAAGAAAAAGGTTTTTCGCGGTGGGGTGGAAGTGTGGTTGGAGCTGACCCCCTACCCATTTCACATTTATCTCCGAAACTGTCCCATTTGAGTTTTTTGTTTGTTTGTTTTTAACTTGGGTGAGGTTGTGTGTGACGCACACACTACGTCTCTTCCTAGCTTTGGTGGTAGTTTAGTACCCTCTTTGTTCCCCTTATTTGAAAGAATCGGGAGATTTTTGAAAAGGACGAAGCTTCGAGTCTGTTTTGACATTATGGTGTTATAATAGATATCCCCCCAACCCTTCTGGACCATAATTTACAATTTAAAATGTTCAGATCTGAAATATAATCAAAATACCTCTTCAATCAGTCGACTAATAGTCATTGGAAGAAAAAAACACCAAGAAATAAAAGGGCTCTGAAATAGGAAGTTGGGTCCTTTTGAAAAGGAGTGTGGTTATAATTCTTTCCCTTTTTCTCTTTGTCTCCTTTTCTCCCTGTCTTCTCTCTCCCTCTCCGCCCCCCCCTCCCTGCTTTCTCCTTTCACCGTTCCTCCCTCCCTATAAATGAGGTTAAATTTATAAAGAGCTTAGCACAGTACCTGGAACATAGTAGGTGCTTAAAAAATGCTTATTTCTTTCTTCTCTCTCACTTATTTTTTCATGACTTTTTTTTTCACTGAGCAGTGGTTTTTAAATTAAGATTTTGACATTTTTTTTGCAATATAAATTAGGTTCTTTTGTAAACCCATATATTTAATTTTATAATTACAATAATTTTGAGAAGAGGTCCATAAACATCACCAGTGAAACTAGAGGAGATGCTGTATCTGTTGGACTGGGAAGCTTTGGGGAGCTCAGCAGTTACCTGTGGTATTCCATAAGATGTATGTCAAGTCCTTCTCAGTTATTTGTTTGTGTGTCCAGTTACCTCCCTCACTTCCACCACAGTCAAATCCATTGACATAAATCATTTTTAAAAATGTCTGGTTCATATGTACCTAGAATCCATATGATAGGTGATTTATAACCAAGATGGAAATGACAAAGATTGCTATGGGGAGGAGGAGGGTAGTGAAATTAATGAGTGGCGTCTGTGTACTTGTAGTCACAGGTACAAAGCAGAAGATAAGATTTTTTTTTTAAATCTGATCAAAATTTAAATTTCTGGTGCTTTGTGGCTTGAAAGTGTGACCTCAGCATCATTTACGTATCTACTAACATATTTACGTGTATAAGGCATGCATATATAGTGGTCTTTAATAAAAACATACATATTGGATCAGAGACCTCCAAGATCTTTCAAAATACTTTTTTTCCTCCTCCTTTTCAGTTTAAAAATAACAAATCAGCCTTTCACTCAGCTTTCCTCCCAAAGAGTTGAAATGCTAAAGTCCCTACAGTGTCTAATGCTACCTTGTTAAACTGAAAAGCTTCAATTGGATGGAGAAGGGTACCTCATATCAAGTTAAGAGTACTTTGACTTTCCATTCAAACCTTGGTTTTTGCTCTATGATAAGTACCTGCTGATCTGGGTATAATCGAAATGTTGAGCTTTGTTTCCATAAAGTCCTAAATTTTGGGGGCCTAATTCTCTGTGAAATCACTTCCTTGGAACAATTTTGGCAAGGTCCTCACAAATAGTGGCTAGATGACAGGATATTTTTTGGCTAATTCGTGTCTGTTCCTATTTTTATGAGTTTTAATGGATGCAGGTGATTTAGTTTTAGCCAAGAAGTATAAAAAGCTAGCACTTTTTTCTTTTCTGTATCTTGGCCTTCATCTCACATGGTGAAGTGTATGTACTGTAGGGTTTCTTATCAAGAACTAGGTGTAAGGTAGAGAGGTCGCTTTGACACGTGCTTTCTTGCTGACTGGTCTGGTTTGAGTTATTACCAGTGTTTTCCAGAAAGGCAGGTGGGAGAATGAGAAGAGAAAGTATTTTTAAGATCATGGAATGTCTTGTGGGTTTTGGTCTTTGTGGGTATGTCTGATTTTGGTGAAATAGGAAGAGAGATGTGGAGCTTGTCATTACATGTTTTACCAAGCCACCTTTAGCATTAAAAATTGCTTTGAAGACTATCCTCTTAAACTTTTACCAACCAGAAGATGGCTGTACTGTTACAAGATTACATGTTTGAAATGAGGTAAAGCCCTTTCTTCACCTCTTCCTCAGATACATTTCTGGAGTACCTCTACTGGATATTTAGTATTCACTATCTATATGAATAAAAATAATAAGTTTAGAAGAGTAGTTATACTTTGGGGGTTGTAGTCCTGAAAACTTGGGTTCAAATCAGAATTTTAATAGCTGTGCAAATCACTTAATCCAAGTAGATTTCTAAGACATTTAGTAAGTAGTAGTGGATTGGCTAGGATCTGCCTGGTTGTTGTTTAGGGTTTTTTTTTTTTTCTTTGTGTGTGTATCTGTTTAGTTGTGTCTGACTTCCATTTTGGGGTTTTCTTGGCAAAGATAGTGGAATAGTTTGCCATTTCCTTCTCTGGCTCATTTTACAAATGAGAAACTGAGGCAGACAGGGTTAAGTGACTTGCTCAGGGTCACAAAGTTATTAAGTGTTTTCGACTGGATTTGAATTTAGGTCTTCTTGACTCTAGGCCTGGTATTCTATCCACTGCACCTACCTAACTACCCAAAATCTGCCTGGTGGCAGAGGAAATTCCTGTACTGGAATTCTACATACTGAAAAAATCTCAGTGTATATTTGAGGGGAAAATTAGATTAAAGTGGAACTAACCATGGTTGCCAGGGTTTCTTTTCATCATAATAATGTTTTTCTTTTTAATTTCTATTTTCATTTTAAATGTGTCAATTTAATGTAATGTAAATGCATTAATTACATTTAAAAAATGTAATGGTTAATGTATCCAGTCTTTTCTCATTATTGTAGAAACCAACCACTTACAGCTCTTCCCATAACTAATTTTTTAACAGGTAGAATTTGGGATCTTTTTCCTGTGTTTCCACATTTGGAATTTTCAAATTTTCATTGACACCAGATTGTAGGCTCCTTGATAACAGGAACTTTCACTTTTGTCTTTGTATGCCCAATATCTAGAAAGTTGTAGGTACTTAATAAATGCACACTGATTTATACTAATGAGTTTATCCCTCCTTTCCCAAGAAAGGCACACCTTTCTGGATTTGAACCCATCAGGTTTGACTGTAAGGCCTTCTACAAGGGAAAATTGGTTATCTCTGTGGCTGTGATCCTTTCTCAGGCTCCTTTCTATTTCTAGCTTGGGAAATCCCAGTAGTCTGGATAGATAAATGGGAAGGAGGGGAGAGAGAGGAGAGCCTTACAGTTCTGATTTACTTTTTGTTAGAACCATTGCTTTCCACAGTCCCACTTGCATTCTTTATCCATGGTCTAAGAGCAGGGGTGGGGATCCTTCTGGCCTAGAGGCCACATGAGGCCTTTTCCAGGTCTCTGAGTCAGGCCTTTTGATTGAGTCTAAGTTTTACAGAACAAATCATATTATTAACAGGATTTGTTCTGTGAAGTTAGACTCTGGGACAGTGGTCTCCATGCATTACTTACTTAAAAATTATATATCTTTACTACCCTACTAATAATTATGGTCACTATAACACGAACATACAATATATGTACCAGTTTGCTAATAATTATGTACATTATAAGTTTAAAAAGGATAAAACAAAGCTCCAACAATATTTGATCCTAGAATCAATAAGGTGTTACTGGAATTTTAACAGGGTACAGTCCAGAGTGCTGAGAGGGTTAATATAGTTGTGTTGAAGAGGAGGCCTTACCTGCCTAGGGCAGGGAGGGAGGAAGGGTGGTATCTCAACTTCTGGCTCTCCTGTTCATTGATCACACACTCCTGCCCCCATGAAGATATTCTGTTGCCCCTGCTTTGGAGACCCCTGGAGTCATTTGTTCTTTGACCTCTTATCTGAGACAACTTTGATTAGAGATGATGTAAAGGAGGTCAGATTGCAAATCTGGTCAGTAAACTTTATGACTACTAAAGAAAAATATTTTCCCCATGGCTTGAGGCTCTCTCTGAGTCTGGCAAGTTCACAATAAATGTCTATTTTGGTTACCAAAAGAACCTATAGAGACTGTGGATAGCTTAATGTAAATTCTTCTCCACTACTCAAAAAACAATTTAAAGCACATTTGCTACTGACATTGACTCAGGAACATTTTCCTTGAGTCAGAAGGACAGTGTATTATAGCTGCCTCTCCATAGCAGGTTATAAGGAGTACCTTAGACATCCCCCTTTTCTTTTTCTTTTTTCTTTTTTTTTTTGAAGATTGTTTTCTTAAAATGTTGCAATAGTCTGTATTCTTAATTTGTAAACTCATCCTCCTTCAAAGGCTTCTCCCTCTCTGCGTTTATCCTTTGTCTAAAGGTTTCAGCTTTTCTTGATTGGTAAGATCTTTGGCCCTGGTTTCTTTTAACATGTATTTTTATTCTGTTAAAAAAAATTTTTTTTAAAGGAAAGCTGAAGGCGCGGCTAGGTGGTGAAGTGAGTAGAGCATGGGCCCTGGAGTGAGAAGGACCTGAGTTCGGTTCTGGCCTCAGACACTTAACTCACACACAAACAAAAACCTAGCCGTGTGACCTTGGGCAAGTTACTTAACCCCAATTGCCCTCCAAAAAGCAAAAAAAAAAAAAGGAAAGCTGAAAAAGAGGAGTGGAGGAATGGGGCAGGAATGTCTGAGCAGGGGGTTCATTTAGGAGATTTGCCAAAGTAAAGATCACCCTGCCTCAGCAGCATCACCAGAGTTCCTGTGGAATCCTAGAAAGAGCAGAAGCCTAGAAAAACATTCCTGAACAGCACAGCATCTGACCACTAGGACCACTTGACTTCATGGAGTTACCATGTTGGAATGCTAATGAACTTTTTTTTTCTTCATTTATACTTCTGGCATTGGTTCAAGCACTACTAATTCTCTCTTTGACTTTTGCTTATTTTATACTTTGCCCTTTCTCCCCCATTTTTGTCCATGTTATCAGGTTAGTAAATAATCAGCAACACAGAGCACCTCCTTTAATGTGGATATAGGTAGATAAAGAAGATTTCGTTTTTGTCTAAGGAATGTATATTTTATCCAGAAATGTATAGAACACATGAAATATTTAAAGATACTTCCAAAGCAATATAAAAAATAAATGCAACTTAATGAAATGCAAACTAATCTCTTGGTTCCTCAATTTCATGTTAAAACATAAGGGATTCAGAATAGATAATCTTTAAAGATGCCTCCCAAAGTTTAGTATTCTCTAATTATATAAGTGACCAGTTGATGTGGAATAAAAGAACAAAAATGGCTGTGGAAGAACGATCATTGTTTTTCCCCTCAACAAACATTTAATTGGATTTGTTGAACTGAATTGGATTTTCCCTTGTTGGCAGAGTTGCTTTGGTACACAGTTGAAATACTTTCTAAGAAGGACCAAATTTCTGTGCCTCATTACCTTTAGGGATGTTTTCTTTGGATAGTTGGAAATTAAATTTGTTGTTGCTTGTTCTCTGGTTAGGAAATGACTTGGTTTCTCAAGAAATAGAGTAGAATGGTTTTCTTCCATTCAGAATGAGATTCAAACAAAAGTGATTGAGTTTGTGGGATTCTTATGGTATGTGGTATATCTCATGGAAAGGGATGAGATATTTATCCTATGAAAAGAATTTGGTTTAGATGTTTTCAGATTTGGTTTGTTACTGTTTTTTCTGTATAAGAATTCTAATAACCAATCTGAAAGAATCAGTCTTCTTCATTCCCTCCTTGGTGATCTCATCTACTCCCCTGGCTTCAATTATCACCACAATCACACACAAAAATGTGTATTTAGTATTGACCTCCAACTGCTTTTTAAAAATTTCACCTTGGATATCCCCTTGGTCCTGTATATACCCCAGGTTTAAAACCCAGCATCATCTTTCCAAAGACTTCCCCTTAATTTCCTTATTTCTGCTTATGGTATTTTTCCTAGTTGCAAATCCCTCAACCATTGGGTTCATCTTTACTTTTCCTTCCCTCACTCCTTAGATCCAAACATTGTCCTAGACCTGTCAGTTCTACCTCTGTTGTACCTCACCCATTTTTCCCTTCCTTCCCCTTTATTGCTACTACCTTGGTTTAGAACCTTATTACCTCTTGTCCTAGATATTCCTAAATATTGCTAAATGGATATTACTACTTTTACCACCACCACCACCACCACCACCACCACTACTACTACTATTACTACTACTACTACTACTACCACTACCATTGATGATAATGATGAAGATGATAGCAGCTAAAATGGGTTTACTCTGTGCCAAACACTGTGCTAAGCACTAATATCCTGGTGGCTGGGTGCTATTGTTATCCCTGTTTTACAGAGGAGGAAACTGAGGCAAGTAGAGGTTATTTGCCCATGATCACAGGGTAGTAAGTGTCTGGGGCCGTATTGGAGCTCAGGTTTTCCTGACTCCAGGCTAATTACACTCTGGCCTCTGTGTCACCCCTCTGCCTTGATTTCTGCCCTGGAATGGCCTACCTGATCTTCTGACCTCCTCTTCCACCCCTCTCCTTTCTTCACACTGTTTCAGCTGGTTGCTTATTCATTTATTTTTTTCTCTTTTCTCTCATTTTATTTCTGAGGAAAGTCATTTGTGCTGCACATTTTCAAATAATGCCCAGTTGTTATTAAATAAAATAAAAAATTCCTCATTCTTTTCCCACAGTCTGGCCCCAACTTGCCTTTTTACTCCCCTTCCCACCTATGCTTTCCATCTTTAAAAATTGCTTTTAATTTCTGGCAGAGCTATTGAAAAGGAATTCTACAACTAAGGGCAAATTCAGTTGAAGTGGGTCAATTGAAAGGGACGGGAAACTTTATTCTCACCATTTTTGAGTGGTTGAGGTAGATTGGAGTGGTTGAAACATAGAGTCATGGGAAGAACAGATTGTTTGAAAAGGGTAGGCTTTTTTGGGGGGAGGGGGGTGAAGACTGTGATCCAGGCACTATTAGAGGAAGAATAGTGACTTGGAGAGAAACGGATGACAAAAACAAGGATATGGACAGGATGAAGTGAACTTGAGGAGAGAAGAAATTTGTCAAAATCAATAGAAGTGGAGAGCAAGGATCATGCCATCTTTTCCCCTTGCTCCTATGTGTTTGTGGGGAATGGTGTAGGAGAAGGGTCCTTGAAGAGAGTACCAAGAGCTATGGTATCTTCAGGAGAAAGGTAGGATTCAGTGAGGACCAGAAAGTGGGAGCAAGATAACTGGAAAAGGTCTTGGATGAATGGTGTTTGTTTGTTTGTTTGTTTTTTTAAAGCAATTGGGGTTAAATAACTTGCTCAAGGTTACAGGGCTAGTCATTATTTATGCGTGGGTGCTCATTTTTTGAGGCCGGATTTGATCTCTGGTCATCCCAACTCCGAGGCCGGCGCTCTTACTCACTGCGCCACCTAGCCACCCCTTTAGGGCAATTGGGGTTAAGTAACTTGCCCAAGGTCACACGGCTAGGTTTTTGTTTGTGTGGATTAAGTGTCTGAGGCCGGCTCTGAACTCAGGTCCTTCTGACTCCAGGGCTGGAGCTCTATTCACTGCGCCACCTAGCCGCCCCGTGAATGGCGTTTGTTAACAATAGAGAAAGGTTTCAAAGGGTAGTATGGAAAGATAGGAAAGATAAGGCATGGAAAGCCTTAGGCTGAATTTATGGGGGGAAGGGGGCAGGGCAGCAGCTATCCTATTCTATGAAATCTTGGGGCCGAATGAAAGAAACACTTCCTACCCATCAGTATGCCTCTGGATCAAAGTTCCAGATTCCTGGGGTTAATTCCAACTCTGATTTCTGGATGACATTTTGCCCATTTTTTTTTTTTTGGTCTGTTGTGCCTTTATGCTCACTGTCTTACTTCCCAGTCTCTGAGTGCCCACCTCCCCCCACCCCCACCCCCATCCTTCACTTTCTCTCAAAGGCCTTAGCACCTTAGCAAAACCTTCCTTGATCCCAGTAGCTTTCAGCAATTTCTCCTTTCTCAAATTTCTCTCAGTACTCTACTTGAATCTCTTCAATCCACTTACCAAAATTATGATTTTTGTATTTGTCTTATATTTCCTACTAGAGTATAAGCTTCTTAAGGATGGCATTGTGTATTGTTCATCTTTATGTTCCTGAGCTAGGCACATAATAAATGTTCATTGTTGAAATGAAATTCTAGGTATTTATTCATATTCATAGTGTCTTTTTGAGTATTGTATAGTGGAATTTTTAGGAATGAGAAGTCAGAGATAAAAAAACTCCTATTCCTTTTATAATAATTTTGTGGGCAATTACTCTTTATCTCTTCACCCCTGTAATAGGTCAATATTAACTTTGTGACCTCTCTGTTTGAAGAATCATAAGGTTTTGGAGTTTGTCGAGGACCTTAGGAAATAATTCTTTTATGCTAAGCCCTCATCTGAGCCTTCAGAGGTTGTTTCTGCATGAAATCAAACATTTAGAGCTAGAAGGGATGTTAGAGGTATCTATCTTTTTACAAATAAGGAAATTTAGGCTAAAAGTGAAGTGATTTGCCCAAAGTTATGCAAGTAATGACGACAGGATTGAAAACTAGATCCTCTGACTCTACATGTAAAGAAATAGGCAAATAGAGGGTAATTTGAGGATGGAAAGGGGCTACTAACAGTGGGACCACAAAAGGTTGTGTATCAAAGTGGTACTTGAGCTGAATCTTGAAAGAATATAGGAAAGGAAGGTGCTTAATCCAGGTATCAGGGGCCCACCTATTTAAAGTCAAAGAAGGAGGGAGATAGTATGAGGTGGTCAGACAGTTCCAGATAGGAACACTTGGTGTCAGATATTGTTAGATTTTTAGAGTATATTTCTGAGAGACTGTTTGGGATTCTGATCCTAGTAGGTGGTTGTTTCCTCAGAAGGGCTGAGGTACTGCTTTGTACCTCCTAGCTCAGCCTGATGACTCTATATACTAATCACTGAAATAATAGCCCATAGACTTTCTGTGTTTCTACCCTTAGCATAGTGCCTTACATGTAAATATATTTAATTATGTATATTAAATAATAATTTTATATATAATAGGTATAATAAGTGTGTGGTAATTTTAACTGAATTCTAGGAATCTTATATTGGAAATGATCTGGCTTATAGGATGATTCATTCAACTGAATGGCTTCATCCTAGTCACTGAGAAATGATGTTATTTCCCCTCCCCATACTAAACCTAAATTTAGAATATGAAAATGCTCAGCATTTCCTTTCGTTATTTGGAAATTAAATAAGTGGTAGGGAAAAGGGAATTAAACCACACGAACACAACTCTGTATGTGAAGAAATCACATGAATTATTTTCCATTCTTTTTGAAAGATTACATAGTAAATTTTAAAATTGTATATTTGCTTTATTTTTCCCCCACCTTGCTTTGATATTCTTAGTTATTCATTCTTTCAAAGATCAGTTAACAAGCATTAATTAATCAGTAGTCCCTGCGTTAAGTTCTGCTCTTGGATAAAGATGGGACATAGTCCCTTGCAATCAGTTTATATTCTAATAGGGACACAACATATGTTATAATATATTCATATGTTTAGTATAGGTTCCTATATAAGAATGGTGGCCAGGTTTGTTCTAGGAAGTCACAGGGATTGTGAGTAAACCCATAAGATAATGGATTATCCTTTCCAGGAGTAATGATTATATTGATTCAATTACTGTTACTAGAATAAGAAGTGGAAAGGAAGGCAGAACAGGTGGCAATATGCCTGACCTGGGGAGGTGCTGGTGTCTTGGGGGATACCTGTAAGGGCTAAGAACTATTGTCTGAATCTAGTGACAGTAGATAAAGTGAGTTGAGAACATTCACTTACTAATCAATACAGTTCTTCAGCCCCCCCCCCCATAGTGGAGTCCCCAAATTGAGGGGATTAATTAGATCTTTGCTAGGACATGGACCCTAATAATTGGGTATATGGTAGGGTGAGAAGTAGGAGAAAGTGTCTTCATCTACAAAATAATTGGACTATATTTCTTAGGGCCTTCCAGGCTCTCAAATTTTATGATTTATGTGAAGGGAGTAAGTATAATTTTGAGAAGGGACCTAAGTAACTTGTTGGAAGGGTTTAAATATTGAGGGGAGGTTAACCTATTGATGGTCAGTTCACTGACAGCATATGATGAGTCTGCCTTTATCCAGCTCTGTTAAGTACATATAGAAATCTAGGAAATAGGGTCTTTGCCCTCAGAATTGACAATTTGCTAATGGAAAAAGCATGTATACAATTCCTTTCTCCCTTCAAAAAACCCAATCCCCCTCAAAAAAACTAAGACAACCCAAGAAATCCTTTTATATAGCAGTATGTTAACCGATTAAAACAATCTAGTATAAAGCAAGTACTCTCCTTGTACATTTGGCATAGTTTTATGATGAGATTTTTACACCAGATGTCAGCCAAAGAGAATTTCATTTAAAAGTCACTCTCAACAGGAAGAGTTTTAAGTATGGTTCTCCTTTCATTTAAAAAAAAAGTACCAAGTATTATTTTTCTGTTTATTCAAAATGGTTTTCACTTTGAAATAGCTACTAACCAAGTATAAAATTCTAGTTATCTAAGGACCATCCCTCCATAACTGTTTGAAACCCAGAAAAATAGAAACCATCTCCCCAACCAGCCCCCCTTCTCCTCCCCCCCCAAAAAAAACTCTTTGGTAGCAACAAAAATGGTTGAGAGAATCCAATATTTACATTCAAGGTGATAACTAATATGATTAGCTCCCAGATCAGAAGGAAAGGATCAATCTGGAAGGTGATAGCTACACAAGACCAACTTTTTGGTTAGAAAGTCAAGAAATAGGAAAATGGTGAAAGAAGACAAATGGAAAAAAGAGAATGATAGAGGTTAAGAGTGGCAATAGGGACAGCTGAGTGGTAGACATTCTGCTCTTCAATGAGAGACAGACCTAAACAGCTGGGGAGCAAACTACTCCGTCCACCTGTGGAGCAAACTACTCCGTCCACCTGTGGAGCTTCTGAAGGCATAGGGTTAAGACACTCCTATGTATCCCTGCAGGGACAAACACCCAGTTATCTCAATAGTCAATGTTACAGTCTTGTTTGACTTCACTTGTATAATGGACTTGCCGTCATATACACACATACTATATATTGTTTGCCTTCTTGTGTGTGTGTGTGTGTGTGTGTGTGTGTGTGTGTGTGTGTGTGTGTGTTTTATAATGGGTGGGGTAGAGGCTAAACAGAGGGAGAGAATTTGAAACTAAAAATTTAAATTAATTTGTAAAAATAGTAAGGCCACAGTGCTCCAGAAGTTGTTTTTTTTTTTTTTAAAGCAATTGGGGTTAAGTAACTTGCTCAAGGTTACACGGCTAGCCATTATTTATGCGTGGGTGCTCATTTTCTGAGGCTGGATCTGATCTTGGGTCATCCCAACTCTGAGGCCGGCGCTCTTACTCACTGCACCATCTAGCCGCCCCTTTAGGGCAACTGGGGTTAAGTAACTTGCCCAAGGTTACACGGCTAGGTTTTTGTTTGTGTGGATTAAGTGTTTGAGGCCTGCTCCGAACTCAGGTCCTTCTGACTCCAGGGCCAGCGCTCTATTCACTGCACCACCTAGCCGCCCCGCTCCAGAAGTCTAAAGTAAAAAAGTACCTTTATTCTACCTTCATGTGGAGAGTACACTGAACCAGGAGTAAGAAGACCTGGGTTCTTGGACTTCTAATCCCTTCATATTATACATGGGGAAATTGAGACCCAGAAAGCTCAAGTGACTTGGTAACATTCACATAGGCAGTAGTGAGAAGCAGATAAAGGATTTGAACTCAAGATTCCTGTTGTCACGTCCAGTCATTTAATTTCATTTACTCTTTAGCTTCATTTTCCTCTTGGGTTTAAATGAGGCAGATGGATTAAACATCTAAGATCCCTTCTGGTTGTAGAAATCTGTTCTAGGCTTACATCAAATAATCCTTATTCTGAACATGGTTCTTTACACCATTGTGGATACATTTGACTCAACCTGCCCATCTTTTTTTATCTTGTCCACTAGGATCTCAAGAGAAGTTTGTGTAATGCCGTGTTGAATGCAGGGCATACTTTCTATGTCAGATTTTAATTTACCTGACTGGTAACGAGATTTAAATGTTTACATATTTGATATGTAATATTTAAATATGTAAACTTATTATTAAAAGTTACTATTATATATTTAGTATATAATATTTAAATGTTTAAAGCCGGTTACTAGAAATATGTTTTGCAGTGAATATTTATAGACATGTATAAAGGTATATATTTGTCTTTTGAAATGAAGTTACTTTGGTGTGACTTAATTTTAACAATCTAACATTAGCTTGAGGGACCTGTCACATTTTTAAGTGCTCACAAATTCCTCTGGTCAGTAATATGTTCTAAAAAGTTGGAAGGGGTTTATACTAAGTTTTAAGTATCCATAATTCACTTTTTCTCCCCTTTTATAAAATGAAGGCAACTATTATATATCTCAAATCTTCTTATAAGATTTTTTTGTTTCAGACTTCCTCAGGATTATAATATTAATAACAGTGAGCATTTAAATGGTGCCTTAACATTTGTTAAAAAAAGTTTGTTGTTCATATGTTATCATATTTGGTTCTCACAGCAACACCTGCAAATAGGTGGTATTATTATTAAAAGGTCAAGGTCCCCCAATGGATCTGGAGTCATCTCTAGTCATTCTGACCTATGACTTGCCACTGGATTCAGATGACCCTGGAGGAAAGAGGGAGGCTGTTGACTTTGCACAGCCCTACCTTACTTTGATCCAATTCACTTGCTAATCAAGACATCAACCTCCTGTTGTCATTTGTCCTCTTTGGGAACTAAGGACAAACATCAACAGCAATAACAACAACATTTTGTAAATGAGGAAAGAGACTGAGAAAGGGTCAGTGACTTGCCCAGGGTCACACAGCTAGTAACTGTAGAAGCAGGATTTGAATTCAGGTCTTCTTGACTCCCAAATCTAGTCCTCTTCCTATGACTCTTAATGGCTTATAAGATATTACCATGAATTCTGTGCAAGTTAGTTTTGTATTACTGTTATATAAATAGTTTGGATTTATAGAATAAAGGCTTTTAAAATATCTGGATGTTACTTTACCATTTCCTCACTTATCTTTGGTTTTAATTCCTTCTTCATCGTGTTTATTCTACTCTCTCTAGTAGAAAACCATTCTCCTTGGAAGGAGCTGAATTCAAGATTCTTTGTCAGATTGTTTAAAAAGTTGTACCCTGGATAGACATTTTTCCCCAGAGTATGATGTGACATGCTACTTTGATTAAAAAAAAAAAAAAGGGCATCCTAAAAGTACTGCAGTATTTGGTTAATGGTGAAATGATTCATTACTTATAAGATTTTTTTTCCCCTGCTGCTTTTGAATTTTGAATGAATAAGGGGCTGATTTCAGAAAGAAAAAAATATTCCAAACTTTCAGGCATTCTAAAGTCAAAGGAAATGAGTTGAGACTATTTAGAAGGAAAATGTTTGAACAGGGTTAATTTCAAAAGGTCTCTTGAGTTGTGATTAAGGAACTGTAATTCTTCATGTATGAAGATGTTGATATGAATGGTACTATTTGATGTGCAGCTGAAGAAGGAGGAAAAAACTGTATCTTATTCATAATATGAAGCAAGCAGTATTTCTGTTAGTGGTTATAAACATGCATGATTCTGTAGCTTAGGGTCTGTCACCTCCAGCGAATCACAGTATTTTGGTTAAAGTCAGCTACTCTGACAGCCATATACAGTCATAACTGGTCTTCCATTTTTATCATACATTTTTCCTGACTTCAAAAAGAAATGAAAGAAATAATCACTTTTGTTTGGAAGAGAGGTCAATTGGAAGAACCCTACATTTGAATTCAGTATGGCTGGTTTTAGATCTCAGTCCTAGTACCCACTGCTGTATACAATTTTTTTTAGCTTTTCTGGGCTTAATTTTCTTTGCCTCTAGAAGCATTTGGGTTAGATCAAGATTTCTTAACTTGAGATCTGTGACCTTTAAAAAAAATGATAACTGTTTTAGTGTAATTGACTTCCTTTTTAATTCTCTATTTTATTTTATGTCTTTACAAACATTATGAGAATTAGAATTACATAGACTTAACCAGTGTGTCAAAGTGTGACACAAAAAATGGTTAAGAATCCCTGGTCTAGATAATTTCTGAGACCACATCTAGCTCTAAATCTAATGATTTCTTGACTTCATGATGAGTGAGTAGAATGGCTTTCCCTTCCCTCCAGTGGCAGTAAGTTTTGGTTAGTTATAAAGAATTACTTCTTAACTTGAAACTGGGATTTCAATAGTAACCTTTATGTACTTTGGGCTTTTATATCACTGATAGTTGGACTTAGATTTTACATCTAATGTTCTTCTGGAAAATTTTAATTTTTATTCCTTTTGTTGTAGGTTTTACATATGTTTGTTTACATATGTATGTTGTTTGTTATGTTGCTATGTTTAAAAGACAAAGTCAGCAGACCTAGTCCAGTCTGGTAGTTTGCAGACAGCATAATGTTATGGGATAAGGAGAGTATTGATTTAACCTCTTAAAAAGTTTCAAAGAGGCCCTTTTTTGATCCCAAGATATTGGCATCCATGTGATGGATGTCTTCAAGGGAAGAAAAAAAAAACAGTTGAGTCTTTTTAGTGGAAGAAACAGTGTTTCTTTCATATGGAGTGGACTTGAAAAATATTGCTGTGATTAAAATATACAGTGAAACCAGTTTTCAGGAAATGCGCATTTCTTGTGTCTCAAAGGAATGTTACAAAGTTACTGAAAAAAGTAAAACTCCCTCTGTGGGCCAATAGATTTTTCCCCCAGTCTCTCTCCCCCCTCCCTCCTTGTGTTTCTGACTCCCCTCTCTGGCATCCAGCCTAATGTAGGATACAATTCTTGGCTTTTTAGCCTTCTCTTGGAGCCTCAGTTTCTTAATATGCAAAATGAGTATAATATTACTTATGCTTCCTAACTCAGCCAATGGTAGTGAGATTAGTGCTTTATAAAACTGAAATTGTTACAAAAATGTGAGTTAATGTTATCTATTAACTACGTATGGGAAAGGGTCAGGAGATTTTCCTTGATGAACCATTTCTTCCATTCTACTTTGCTGGCTATTGAAATTAAGTATTTTTAGGTTTTTTCTGGGTAAGACTGGTAGATGATATATCTAATAAATGGAGAAAGCAGAATCTAATGTATGTAATATTTATACTTGGCTTTAAAATGTCCCCCCTTAGAGTTATATTCAACATGTCTGAAATTTGTGACCTGCATGGTCAGTTTTAGGGTAAACAGGAGACAAAAAATAAAGATTGCTTGAAGTTGTCTTTGTGGATTTTTGCTCTTCTTCAGACTTAATCATCTCTATAGACAACCCTTAATAACATTTGTACTTTTTGTCAGCAAAAGGGTTAGGGTCAGCCAAAAGTCCATATTTACCTCCAATAAATAATCCACAATTTCAGAGTCCCAAATAAATGTAGGCATATTGCTTATGTCAAACTTTAGGATATAAGATACCTATATGGCTCATGAAACCAAAGTTAAATAAATGCTAAAATTTGACAAGTAGTTGCTTGTTAAAAAAACAACATCAACAACACAACTACTACTGTTACTATCTACTGTTAGGCATGTAAGTGGACTTAGAGAAATAACTGAATTTAGAGTAAAACTAGAATTTCTTGACTCACTTTATCCATACCTACTTCACAGAGGAGTATGTTAAAATTCAACAACAATTCTATAATCATTTATTACATATATACCCTGTAATATATATGTACATTATATATACCACTTATTATACATATACCATATTACACATACATCACGTGTATATACCATATATATTTATATTACATAAATATTATTTATTACATATATATCATAAGGTACTATACTGGGTACTGGGAATACAAAGACAAAAGTAAAACAGACTTTACCCTCAGACAAATTATATTTTAATTGGGGAATAAACACAGATAAGAAAGTGTTTGTGTGAAGCGGGGGAGAGTTTGGAAAGAGAGACAAAAACACAGAGAAGCAAAACATTTTGATCACTATCACTGAACCAAGAAGAAAGAACTGAAAATTGGAGCCATTTTGCTAGAAATTCTAATACAGCTGCCATTTTATAGTGTTTTAAGTTTCTCAGAGCTCTTTACAGAGAAATCTCATTTGATTCTCTCTACAGCTCCAAGAGAGGTGCTATTTTTGTACCCATTTAACTGATGAGGAAACTGAGGCTGACCAATGTTAAATGAGTTGCCCAGTCACATAGTCAATAAGTGCCCGAGGCTGGATTTGAATTAAGGTCTTCATGACTTAAGGTCAAATCTGCATGTTTTCTTGCCAAGCAGGGAATATATGAATAGTATTTCCTACATTTTCTTTTTGGTCAGGACTATTGTAGCAGACTCCATCCAGTGGTTCAAGCTTAATAAACAAAACCTCCTAGAAATTTAGAAAGCATCAAATAAATTATACATATATCAACCCTTACTTTACTGTAACTATGTGTGTGTGTATAAGCTTTATTATAACCCTTTATTCTTTAAAATGACATCAAGCAAAACAGTGGACAAAGAATAGCCATAGAAAACATATCTTAAATGAATATCATTATGAAGGGGTTTATTTACTGTTTTGTATGGGTTTGGTTAGAATGTACTAATGATATTGATTTTGGATAAAACCTAAATAAGGCTCTGTTTTTCTCCTGATATCCAAACTTCCTTCCCTTCATTGATCTCCTGGCTACTTAGCTCCTTCCAAGTTATGACTGCTGCTGAATTTTCAGTGGGTAGAGTGGAAAACCAGAAGACATGCTATAACTGATCGAGTATAGCTAAGTCATGAATAATAATAATAATAATAATAACAACAACAACTCATTTTTGTTGTGCTTAAAGCTTTGCAATGTGCTTTCTTTGAAACAACCTATGAAGTATGGAGGGTAGAACCATTTTTTTCTATGAGGAATTAGGTCACATAGCTTATGGATATTGGAGTGAGGGCTTGAAGCCAATCTTCTGACAAGTAGTTGGGAGCTAGATAACTCAGTGGGTAGAATTTAAATCTGGCCTGACACTTACTAGATGTGTGTAAGCCTGGGCAAGTTGCTTAATTGCCGTCTGCCTCAGTTTCCTCATCTATAACATGGGGATAATAATAGCACCCACTTCTTAAGGTTGCTATCAGAATCAAATGAGTTATCGTATTTAAATGCTTTGCCCACCTTAAGCACTATATAAATGCTGCATATTCTAAGTATTTAAAGGAACCAACTATCTACTTTGTCATATGGACTGACTGACTGAGAAACCAGTTTGTGATTTATTTCTCGGGAGAAATATAGTCTTTTCTCATAGCTGGGCCCTTATAATTTACATATGACCTTGGGAGCATGATAGATGGCAGTTTGGCAGTTTCTGTAATAATACAGGTTCACTTATTTCCTTTTTTTTGTTTAAAGAAATAGAATCCTGGGAATGCTTGCCACCACCAGGGGCATATATTGAGAACTAAGAATGGGTTTCAGGAAATATCTCACATGAGAATTGAAGAGTAACCCTCTCAACAGCATTACATGTTCTGTGTGTGTGTGTGTGTGTGTGTGTGTGTGTGTGTGTGTGTGTGTGTGTGTACACCCCTCTACACAGTTGCCTACACAGGTGCCCCAAGAGTATGCCTTAGAAGATAATGAATGTTTTTGCTTAATCACCCTTCTTACTGAAGATTTGTGTATTTGTGGATGAGTGGGCTCTAGGCTTACACAGGAATATTTTGCTATTACTTTTATGATTCTTAGAATCTCGAGTTTCCTTTAAAGCTCAGCTCTAGTAGGCTATATGTTCCATGAGGGCAGAGACTTAAAAAAATTTGCTTTTCTATGCCCAGTATCTATCACAGTGCCTGGCTGGTAGTAAATGCTTAGTAAGGAATCATTAATTGATTATCATGCTATTTGAATAAATGCCTCTTCCTGCCCCCAAACCCTCATTGAGAAGGCAAGCAATTTGATTTTGATTATAGATGTGAGGTCATGTAATACATTTCCATGCTACCCATGTTGCAAAAGAAAATACAGTAAAATAAAGTTTAAAAAATATGCTTTAATCTGTATTCAGAGTTGAGCAGTTCTCTCTCTGGAAGTAGATGGTATTTTTCATCATGGGTCTTTTGGAATTATATTGGATCATTGTCTTGACTGGAATAGTCTTTCATAGTTTTTCACAGTTGATCAGCCTTACAGTATTGCTGTACAATGTTCTCTTGGTTCTGCTTCCTTCACTTTGCATCAGTTCATATGTCTTCCCAGGTTTTTCTGAAACTATCCTGCTCATCATTTCTTATAGCACAATAATATTCCTTCATAGTCATACCACAATTTGTTTATCTATTCCTGAGTTGATGGGTATCCCCTCAATTTCTGATTCTGTGCCACCACAAAAAAGCTCTGCTATAAATATTTTTATATAAAACTGTTATTTACCATTTTCCTTGATCTCTTTGGGAAACACACCTAGTAATGTATTGCTGGGTCACAATTTGATAGCCCTTTGGGCATAATTCCAAATTGTTCTCCAGAATGGTTGGGCTAATTCACAACTCTACCAAAAGTGTATTGGTTTCTTAATTTTCCCACATCCCCTCCAGCATTTGTCATTCTTCTTTTCATTCATGGTAGCCAATCTAAAAGTATGAGGCGGTATCTCAGAGTTATTTTAACATGCATTTCTCTAATCAGTAATGATTTAGAGAATTTTTTTTCATGTGACTATTTGTAGCTTTTCTTCCAAAAATTGCCTGTTCATATCTTTGAAGAATAACTCTTATTTTTTTAAATTTTACTCAGTTCCCTATAAGAGAAATGAGGCCTTTAACAAAGAAACTTGATGTAAATCTCCTCCATATCTCTCCCATTCCCCTGTTCAGTTTCCTGTTCTCCTAATTTTGCCTAAATGAGTTTTGTTTCTGTAACAGCTTTTTAATTTCATACAATAAAAATTATCTATTTTTCTTCCCATAATCCTTCTCTATTTCTTACTTTATCATAAACTCTTCTCTTATCCATAGATCTAAGATACATTTTTCCATGTTCCCCAAATTTACTTGTGATATCACCCTTTATGTTTAAATCATTTATCCATTTTGACCTTATTTTGGTGATACTATATGAGATTTTATTTCTTTTTAAAATTTTATTTATTTATTTTTAGTTTACAGCATTCCATACCATGAGCTTTTGAGTTACAAATTTTCAGCCCCTCAGCATGCAATCTGATATAGACTCTACATATATATTCACATTAAACATATTCTCACATTAGTCATGTTGCAAAGAAGAATTATAACCCATGGAATGAACTACAAGAAAGAAGAGACAAAACAAAACAAAAAAGACAGAGAGCAAATATTGTGCTTTGATCGACATTCAGAGTCCATAATTGTTTCTCTGTATGTGGATAGCATTTTCTATCCTGAGTCTTTTGGAGTTGTCTTAGAACCTAGCATTGCTGAGAAGAGCCAAATCTATCAAAGTTAGTCATTGCACAATATTGCTGTTACTGTGTACAGTGTTCTCCTGGTTCTGCTCACTTCTCTCAGCATCAGTTCATATAAGTCTTTCCAGGTTTTTCTAAAGTCTGCCAGCTCCTCATTTCTTATAGCACAATAGTATTCCATTACATTCATATACCACAACTTATTCAGTCATTCCACAGTTCCCCTCAATTACCAGTTCTTGGTCACCACAAAAAGAGCTGCTATAAATCTTTTTGTACATGTGGGTTCTTCTCCCATTTATATGATCTCTTTGGGCTACAGTTCTACAAGTGGTATTGCAGGGTCAAAGGGTATGCACATTTTTATAGCCCTTTGGGCATAGTTCCAAATTGTTCTCCAAAATGGTTGGATCAGTTGTATGATATTTTCTATGCCTAGTCTCTGCCAAAACTGCTTTCCAGTTGTTCCAGTAATTTTTGTCAGATGTTGAGTTCTTACCCACAAAACTGGAATTTTTGGCATATCAAAAACTAGATTACTATGGTCTTTTGTCACTATTATGTACCTGAACTATTCCACTGATCTACCACTGTATTTCTTAACCAGTACCAGATTGTTTTCATGATTACCACTTTGTAATATTAGTTTGAAATTTGGAACTACTAGAGTGTCCTCCTTAATATTTTTTTCATTGATTACCTTGACATTTTTTATCTTTTGTTCTTCCAGATGAATTTTGTTATTTTTATTTCCTAGCCTAGCTTCATAAAATAATTCTTTGGTAGTTTAGTATGGCAGTGAATAAGTAAATTAACTTAGATAGAATTGTCATTTTTTTTTTTTATTGGCTGGCCTACCTGTGAATAATTAATCTTTCTCCAATTTAGATCTGTCTTTATTTCTGTGAAAAGTGTTTTGTAATTGTGTTCATATAATCCCTGAGTTTGTCTTGGCAGGCTGATTTCCAAGTATTTTATACTGTATGCAATCACTTTAAATGGAATTTTTCTTTCTATTTCTTCCTACTGGATTTTGTTGGTAGTATATAGAAATGTTGATGATTTATGAGGGTTTATTTCATATTGTGCAACCTTTTTGAAGTTGTTGTTTCAACTAGTGTTTTAGGTAATTCTTTAGGGTTCACTAAGTCTATTATCATATCATTTACAAAGAGTGATAGTTTTGTTTCCCAATTTTCTTTTTCTTCTCTTATTGTGATAGCTTGCATTTCTAGTAAAATATTGAATAATAATGATGATAACAGACAGCCTTGCTTCACCTCATGTCTTATTGGGAAGACTTCTAATTTTTCATCTTTACAGATAATGCTTGCGCTTGGTTTTAGCTAAATTCTACCTATAATTTTAAGAAAACTTCCATTTATTCTTGTGCTTTTTAGTGTTCTTTTTTTTTAAACAAATGCTTTATTAACTTCTGTTTTACATCATTCATTTCCGCCAGATTTTGAGTTATAATCATTTTCCCCCCGTTATTCCCCTACCCAGCCTCCCAGAATAGCAGTCCCACAAGATATCGCTTCCTCCAATCTGCTCTCTCCCATACCTTCTCCCATACCCCCTTCGACTTTTCCATTAGAGGAAGGTGAATCTTTGTGTCCCAATGCCTGCACATCTTATCTCCCAATTATAAGCAAAAGAGTATTAATAATAGTATTTATATATATTTGAAACATTTAATGTTAAGACCTCGAATTTCAGATCCATTTCCTTCCTCCCTTGTCACCCATTCCCTCTTGGGAGATAAGTAATTCAGTATATATTGTACATGTCTAGCTATGCAAAACATTATCATAGTAGATATATTGTACAAGGCTGCTTATAATTCCCTCCCACTCATCCCACCCCCCACCTGGTCCATTCCCTACATGATCCTGTCCATCTTCTATAGTGGGTACTTCCAACCTCCCCTCACCACAAAGATGCCCTCCCATCCATCATCCCTCCTCCCATCCCCTTCCCCCTATCCTGCTGCAGGTTGAGATATCCCATTTAGTATGAATGTCATTCTCTCCCTGAACCAAATTCAATGTGAATGTGGTTTTGCCTTTTTAGCCTTCCTATTCTCCCCCTCCCTTGCAACCACTTCCCCTTGCTTCTTCTACATGGGATAGTATACCCTACCCTGTCTCTCCCCATCTCCTCTTGCCACTTTCCTCTCTCACCTCATAATTTCATCCCTTGAGTATTCTCCCTTCCCAGTACATTCAACCTATGGCCTCTATCCATATATAACTGTAACCATATACACACACATTCACATATGTATTCATATGACCACACCCTTCACACACCCTTCTTCCATCATTTTCATAGTGAGAAAGATATCATCAGTCACAGTTATTGCTTTTCCACATAGGAATATAAATAGTTCAACTTTGATAAGTTCCTTTTGATTTCTTTTCCCTGATTACCTTCTCAGGCATCTCTTCCTTCTTGTGTTTGGATGTCAAATTTTCTATTCAATTCTGTTTTTTTCCTCAAGAATGCTTGAAAGTCCTCTATTCCACTGAATGACCATATTTTCCCCTGAAACAAAATACTCAGTTTTGCTGGGTAGGTGACCCTTGGGTTCATTCCCAGCTCTTTTGCCCTCTGGAATATCATAGTCCATGCCCTTCGATCCCTCAGTGTAGAAGCTGCCAGGTCCTGGGCTATTCTGATTGTGTTTCCACAATATTGAAATTGTTTCTTCCTGGCTGCTTGGAGTATTTTCTCCTTGATCTGGGGATTCTGGAACCTGGCTATAATATTCCTGGGAGTTTTCTTTTTGGGATCTTTTTCAGGAGGTGATCTGTGGATTCTTTCAACCTCTATTTTGCCCTCTGGATCTAAAACATCAGGGCAGTTTTCCTTGAGAATTTCTTGAAGGGTGATTTCTAGGTTCTTTCTTTGATCATGGCTTTCAGGTAGTCCAATAATTTTTAAATTGTCTCTCCTGGATCTATTTTCCAGGTCAGTGGTTTTTCCCATGAGATATTTCACATTGCCTTCTAATCTTTCATTTGTTTGGATCTGCTTAACAGCATCTTGATTTCTCATAAAGTCATTAGCTTCCATTTGCTCCAGTCTAACTCTGAAGGAATGAATCTCCTCAGTGAGCTTTTGAGATTCTTTTTCCATCTGGCAAATTCGACTTTTTAAGGCATTCTTCTCCTCATTGCCCTTTTGGGCCTCCTTTGCCATTTGAGTTAGTCTATTTTTTAAGGTGTTGTTTTCCTCAGTCAGGCTGTTGACCCTCATTTCATACTTTTCCTGCATCCTTCTCATTTCTCTTTCCAATTTTTCCTCCACTTCTCTTATTTGATTTTTAAAGTCCTTCTTAAGGTCCTCTATGGCCTGCAACCCGCTCATGTTTTCCCCTGGGGCTTTTGGAGCAGGACTTCTGACCTCACAGTCCTTTTCCCGCTCTATGCCCCCAAAATAGGAGTCTAGGGTTGCATTTTTCTGTTTCCTTTGCCTTGGCATGTTGCCATTTAATTACTTGACTTTTGGGCTTGTTGCCACACTATGGCTTTAAGGCCAGATAGAGGACTTTTCGTCCCGAACGGATGGGGGGCAACTTCCGTTTCTGGCAAGCTGTAAACCCACCCACGACTTCCACTCTAGATCACAATCCAGATCCAGGGAGGTTAAAGCAAGAGAGATTACCCCCCAAGACTGATTGCTGGATCTCCCTACAGTTCGCAGGCCGGGAGCTGGAGCTGCCTCTGAAAACTACAAAGTGGTGTGTCTCTTCAGCGGCTTCTAGCCTGCAGGGGAGGGAGCCGACGCATTCCCCAAATACTGGTCCCAAAGTCCATAGGACAATAACCTCTTACTTTGTCCTAGGCATGTCTATGTTGATAATTCTGGAGTCGCCACAGCTGCTGGTGTTCTGGGGTCTCTCCAGCGGGTTGCTGGCCCTGCCACCCTGGGGCTAAAACCTCAGCTCACGGGGACCTGGGCTCCACTTGGCTCGGCTCCCAGACCGCTGCGCTGGTCCTTCCTGCAGGGCTGCTGGGCTGTCCTCAGTGGGAGGTTAGCTTCTCTGTGTCGTTCTTTGGGTGCTGGGGCTCCAGAAGTTATTCAGAGTCCCCTTTTACATAGTTTGGGGGGAATCTGGGGGCAGAGTGGCTTGGACGAGCTGTTTCTACTCTGCCATCTTGGCTCCGCCCCTTTAGTGTTCTTAATAGGAATGGATACTGTATTTTGTCCAAAACTTTTTCTACATCTATTGGTATAATCACATGATTATTTATTGTTGTTGTTGTTATTGATATTATCAATTATACTGATAGGTTTCCTAATAGTGAACCAGCCTTGCATTCATGGCACAAATCTCCCCCAGTCATACCCCAGTCATAATATGTGATATTTGTGTATTTTACTGTAGTCTTGCTAGTATTTCATTTAAAAATTTCCGGCAATATTAATTAGGGAAATTGGTTTATTGTTTTCTTTCTCTATTTTTGCTCTTTCTGAACTATCAAAACCATATGTGTAATAGAAGGAATTTGATAGGACTTCTTTACCTATTTTTTCAAATAGTTTATATAAAATTGAAATAAATTGTTAACTTAATATTTAATAAAATTCACCTATGTATCCATCTGGTCTGGGGAATTTTTTCCTTGGGGAACTAATGGAAGAATTATTCAATTTCTTTTTCTAAAATAGGGTTATTTAAATATTCTATTTCTTCTTTGGTCAGACTGCGCAATGTTTATATATATATATATATATATATTTATAATAAATACTCATCCATCTCACTTAGATCGTCAGTTTTACTGACATATAATTGGGCAAAATAACTCCTAATTATTGCTTTAATTTCCTCTCTATTGGTACTAAATTCATCCTCATATTTAATGATGGTAATTTGGTTTTCTTTCTTTTTTTTTTTAAATCAAAATAAGGCAATGGTTTATCAATTTTATTGGGGTTTCCCCCACATAAAGCCAACTGCTAAGCATCAGTGAGTTTTGTATTTCTTTTTTCCATTTTACCAATTCTGCTTTTTAAGGAATTTTCATTAGTGAATTTTTGTATCTGTTTTGTCATTTGGCTAGTTCTGCCTTTTAAGGTATCATTTTCTTAGGTATTTTTTGTGCCTCTTAACCAGGTTGTTAAATTTTTTTCATGATTTTCTTCTTTTGCTTTTGTTTCTTTACTTAATTTTTTCTCTACCACTTATTTGATTTAGAGAATTATTTTTTAGGTTTTTTCAGGAATTCTTGTTCTACTTGGGTCCAATTTATGTTTCTTTTCATTGAAGCTTTGCTTGTAGCTGTTTTGACTTCATTGTCTTCCAAATTTATATCTTGATCTTTCCTCTCACCATTATAGCTTTGTAGGTCAGCTTCTTCATCTTCTCCTCCTCCTCATTTTTTCCACTCTATTTCTTGATTTGGAACTTTATATTAATGTTTTACTCTGTTTCTGTTGTGTGTGGGGAAGGGTTCTATCTTAAGCTTCTGGCCTTTTCACACTGCTATTTTCAGAGCTAGTCCTGGGGGTTTTGAACTTTTCATGCTTCCCAGGTGATGTAACCTGGGGAGGGGTGTGGTTGCTGCTTTCTTAGTCTGTACTTTATTTTTTACCCAAGAAGGGCCCCTGATTCTTTGGGAGTGTGATTGATATGTTTGTTGGGCATCCTGAACCCTTGGGGCTGAAAGTGATACTGTTTGTCTGGGTTTTGTAGGCAATGGAGTTGCCAGAGTCCGGTGCTTCATCCAATGCAGGCCTGCACAAACTGTGTTGACCCTCAGTTTTCTCTACATTTTTCACTGACCATCCAAAATCCTTTGGTGTGATGCAGGGGGTCTACGGGCCACAGGTTGTACAGGTCTGATCTACCACAGAGTTGTCTTGTAATCTCTTTCCGACTAGTTTCCAGGTCCCCTTACTGAGACAGGTTTGAGAACTTCTGAAGTTGCTGGTGCTTCTTGTCCCACCACTAGTGTTTCATTTAGATGAGCTCTGGGATAGCTTCAACCCCAGGGTCACAGATATTTCTTCCCAACTTCCTAATTTGCCTTGGGCTGGAAGCATATCTCATTTTGACATGTTGTTGGCTCTATCACTCCAGAATTTGATTTGAGGCATTATTTTAAAGTTCTTTGGAGGGGAGTGTTGGGGGAGCTCAGCTGAATGCTTTTCTATTCTACCATCTTGGTGCCTGCTAGGGGCTACTTAGAGACCTTTCCTCACATTTTGATTTGATCAGAATCATAATTATTTTATAAGACTTCCTTAGGTATTTTTCTCTTTAATTTCTTTGCTCTTGACGTCTGTGATCTCATTCAACAATTGAACTGGATTTTGTCAAAGCTCCATCTCTAAATCTTATGATCCTACCTGTAGACATGGGCAATGTTGATTCACAGGAAATAATTTCCTTGAGGAGAAATGGGAGGATGAAGTAATAACTGATTCCTTCCCTAAAGACAAAGTCTTTACTGTTTTATTAAAATATCTACATATTCTCTGGAAAGCCTTCTTAAGGTAATCCGCTAGTGCCAGTGGGTTGGTGTCTCCAGTGTCATTGATTGTTGTTCTTCCTGATATAAATGATAATACCTTTGTCTAATGTTGTTAACATCTCAGAGGATTTTTATGTATTGTATATGAGACCCTTTTTAGGTGATTAAGCTACTCGTTCACCTTCTTACAGCAAGACCACTGGAATACTACTTAACTTTTAGTAAGCTACTGTATTTCTTGAGTGTAGTAGAAGAGCAGCACTGCTTTAGCTGAAGTTTATAGACCCCAGGGTTGGCAGAGGGGGAAGTGGGAAGCAGATGTTTCAATGGGACTGCATACTGTTTTGGTGTGTGTGAAGGGGTGTTTAGCTTTATTATTTTCTTGTTCCTAGATTTTCTTCTCTTCTACCACTTCTTTATGTCTTCAGGGTCTTTGGATGTATAGTATAGCCACTACTGAGTTTTTGCCTTTGCCTTCTTGATTTTTACCCTTCCATGTAGGAGAGTTGGGGAGCCTCTGATCCCAAGGTTCTCAGACCCACCATACAAAACAAATCAATTGATGGCCACACAAGTAAAACACAATTCAATTCACTTTTACTTTAAAAGGAGTTTTTTACATAAAGATATATAAAATATTCTGATCATTAGCTTTTAAAATTAAGACCATATGATGTAAAACTCTTCAATAAAAACAAATGATAAAAATGCTTTCTTTGGTTTTATTTTATTGCCAGTTAAGGGGGAAAATCAAAAGAGGTGTGGTAGAAATGGGAGAAATAAATACAGTAAAAGAGAGATAGGTGGGCTATATTGTATGTACAGTCTTCCAAAGAACACATCCATTCTGGGTTCTTTTAAGGATTTTTTTTCTGCCAAAGACTGAAAGCTTTGTTATGTTTTCACAGTTATTATAAGGTTAGGATATCAGCTTTTGGCTCTTGGTCCAAGGGCTGGATGAAATTAATCACCTAGAGCTTATTTTGAATGTTTATATTTACATGCTTTCTCTCCTGATAGAATGGAAGCCCCTTCAGAGCAGACCACATTTCATTTTCATTTCTGTATGCCTCTCTTTTAGCATAGTACCTAACACAGATCAGTCACCTAGTCAGTAGCTGTTGATTGATATTTCTCATTGATGTAATACTGGCAATCTAGTCACCTCAAAGGACCAAATAATGTTGCTCTTACTCAAGGTAACCTGGTTAATTAATCTCTTTGAATCTAGTTCTCATTTTTTTTTCTTGGGAAAACATAGGAGTGGAGGAGAGGCTGGCATACTAGAGGAAAAACAGCTAGGTGGGACAGGAAAACAAGAAATACTCAAACCCCAGCTAATTGTCTCTCTTTACTTTAGGCTGCCTCCTACCTGGGCTACTAATTTCATTTTAGATAGCTTCTAAAATCATAGAATTTCTGTAGAGTTAACTTTTCTGATTTGGATCTGACCATTTCACCCTCATTCTTTGTAAGATAGATGAATAGTAAACCTAGACTCTGCCTTTTTAAAAAAAATCCACAAAAGAGAGGGTGAGCAAGGCAGCATTTCACCAAGACCTTCAAGCTTCATTTGACTCAGAATTCTGACAGCACAACCATGCTAGCTTCTCCCCAGTCCTATAAGATGTCCCTGCAAAGACACCAGTAGAACCTTAGAAAACCAAACCCTCTGACTTTAATAGAACGTGTTGCAATAGGCTTTCCAGTGAATAATGGAGCAACTGAGATAACAGCAAGATGATACTTCTTATTAAAATGTGAACTAGCCTTTTTTTTTTTTTTAGTTATAATTTGACTGGCTTATATTTGTGAGGAAAGCAGTGGGATCATTTGGACATTTGTCACTGTTTTCTAGAGGGTAGCAGTGTGAATAAAAACAGTGCACTTTATCCAAGGGCTAAAGCTCAAGATGGAGGTCACTGTGAACAGAAGCATGGGCAAATGATTTCATGGAAATGCCTACCTGTTACTTTGCCAGGTCTAGTCCTGTGGTTTGTGGTTTGTTGCCAAAGTAAGGTGGAGGAGATAGAGGATTTACATATATGATTCCATTCCCCTTTGTTCTTTTCTTTTTTGTTCAAGAGTTTATGTTAAATGTCTAAAGTTAAAATAGTCACTGGTCAGGAAATTTGAAGTTGAAATAAAGTAGACCCTTTAAAATTTTTTTTTCAGAGTCAAAAGTTCACTCATCAGAATACTCAGTTCTGGAGAAAAATGATTGGTTGTGTGGTGCGAGGAAGGATAGCATAATGGAAATCTAGCATATACTCTAGCATATGTAGTCAGATCTGGATGCATCCCTGCAGGGTTTGATGGACAACCCCTAAGTGTGTGGTGGTGTCTTTCTAATGATTTGTAGCTTGTGAACTCTGGAGTGCTTCTAGTTTGATTATCAATTAGTCAGACAGTTAGCTTTTAGGAAGGGGTATTTTACTCTGATGGTATAATTGATATAAAAACATGCCCCCCCCCAAATTGTCTGTGAAACATTCTCTGATCATTAAAATAGAGTCCAAGGAGAGCACATGTGACAAAGAGGTAACACATAGCTCCCAGAAGTCCTTTTCTTGGAGTCTTCAAGATGATCTCGAAGGTATGATTTAGCATTTCTTGCTGGGCTCTTTGCAGAACTTACAAGGTCCTCATCTGGTCAAGGTATGGGGGAGACCACTGAGGCTAAGGTCTAGGCCTCTCTTCCCTCTGGTGCTTTCCTTCTCTCAAATTTAACTGGAAACTCACTCCTCTCTGCCTGCTCCAATTGCTTGACTTAGGAAGTGGCTCTCTTCTTGTATGTCAAGACCACAAAGCGTCACATTTTCTTAGCCAATCTTCACACTCTCTACATTGTCACTAAATGATTAAGGGCTTTTTCTACACTTAGTCTAAAACCTGGGATTGATTGAGATATGTTCTCATCTGGTTAGGATGGTAGGGCAGAGGATTTTATCATTTACCTTAAATGTTGTAGGGTGGCTTGATTGATTTGCTTTGTCAATATCCCTCAGAGGAAAATTAATGGGTTCAAGTCCAAATTCTGACACTTATTGGCCTGGTGACCTCTCTGAGCCTCATTGTCTTCATCACTTATGTGATGTCTCTGTGTCTCTTCTCATAGGACTGTTGTGGGGCAGAATCTTCATCAACCATAGACTCTTTATACCCCTGAACAGGTTTACAGTAGAAGATCTTCACTGACATAAAAGCAGCTTTGAAATCACAAAAGGACCACTTGGGGTCTGAGGACTATGTGTGAAAGAGGTTTCTACAGGACTGTCCTACTTACATGGCTGAACCTATTTTGTGTGTGTGTGCATGTGCACATGTACATACTCCCCTTGATTAGCTCTTTTGTTCCATGAATTTTAGGAAGGAGTAGGCATGTGTGTGACTGTAGCAGAATTGGATTCAGAGATATAGTCAGAGGGACAGGTTTGAGGGAAAGATACTGAGGCTAGGTAGGACTGCACTTGTGGGATAGATTACATGTGTTCTTACAAGTGGAACAAATTAGCCAAAGCATAGTTAGGAAGCAGAAATCGGAGTAAGAGCCTCAGGCAAAACAAAATATAGGGCAAGACAGCACCCACGGATTATATGATCTGTAATGTCACTTTCAGCTCTGCAGTGCCTTTTAGAATATCTTGCCGTGGGTTTCATGGACCTGCTGTTGTCTTCTGGATGGAAAAGGCCTTCTTAGGTCTTAGAGGGTCCTGGCCCTCATCCTGCCTTTGGTTGTTGTTGTTGTTTATGCTAGGTTCCCCAACCTAGGAAGACCCAAGTTCAGATGTGGCTTCAGAGACTTACTAGCTATGTGATCCTATGCAAATCACTTGATTCTGTTTGCCTCAGCTGTAAAATGGGAATAAAAACACCTCCTACCTCACAGGGTTGTTGTGAGGATCAAATGAGATAATATTTGTGAAGTTCTTAGCATAGGACTTGGAACATAGTAGGTGCTATATAAATGGTTATTCCTATGGAATTCCTCTTGGTTACTGATGTTGCTATATGGCAGCAGTACATGGAGCACCATTATCTCCAAAGGATAAAAATGAGTATCAAAAGGGGCGGCTAGGTGGCGCAGTGAGTAGAGAGCGTAGGCCCTGGAGTCAGAAGGACCTGAGTTCAGATCCGGCCTCAGACACTTAACACACACACAAACAAAAAACCTAGCC
Source organism: Gymnobelideus leadbeateri (assembly GCA_011680675.1). NCBI lineage: Eukaryota > Metazoa > Chordata > Mammalia > Diprotodontia > Petauridae > Gymnobelideus > Gymnobelideus leadbeateri. Next base: position 91,758 of record WOXC01007490.1, on the reverse strand, counting down.
GTGTGACCTTGGGCAAGTTATTTAACCCCAATTGCTCTCCAAAAAAAAAATGAGTATCAAACCAATGGCAATGAAGAGCTTATATGCGTGTGTGTGTGTGTGTGTGTGTGTGTGTGTACCTGTATATAGATAAATACACAGCCTGATATCACAACCACAACTTATTTCTCCATTGCCATTGGTTTGATACTCATTTTTATCCTTGGAAGGAGTGGTGTTCCAGGTATTGCTGTCATGTAGCAACATCAGTAAAGTGTTAGTTTTCAAAAAATGGACTTTTGCTTTCATTACAAGGATGAGGCCAGTAAAAGAGCTTTGTACTTCCCAGAAAACAAGCTGACCTGATTTCTTTCTTCTTTCAATTCTAGGCCTAACTCATTGACCATCTGTACTATTTGTCCTATGTATACATGCTGTTGGACAAGCTTTATGTGATGTCCATCCAAATGCTCATTGAAAACTGGGTAATAAACATTTTTCACCTACTTGGTCTTTCCTGTGTAAATGCACAGGCCAAATTCTTTCCAGGGACTATAAATGTCTTCCAAGAAGATCTGCAATGACTTGATGCAGTTGACCAATGAATTCTGCAAACTGGATTGCATGAAAGACACCTCATGATCCAGAGGGAATTCATCCTAGGCCTAGACTCGGGGTATATATTGTCTATCCTAGTGGGGAATACCTTTGGTGAATGAAAATCTCTTTGTTTTATGTCAAGCCTGATTTTATTTTATTTTCTTTTCAAAGGACCATTTATTTTCAAAGAGCCATGTTATTTTTATTGTTACACCTTTCAAATAATCCTAAATAAGCCTGATGGATGGATGGGAGACACCTTACTATAAAAGAGTCTATAAGGCTGAGTTTCCTTCTATCAAATCAAATGCTTTTTCACAATAAGCATGATGGTTTCATATATCCTCTATTTCAAAGGTGTCAGATGTAGCCTGTGGACTATATTTGTCCCACAACACTGTTGAGGGCAGCCAGAACCAGATTAAAATATAATTAAGAAATATTTAATAAAATAAATAAAAATACAATAAAACATAGAAATTGTTATTATGTGACTTTCAAAGTCAATGTGTGACTGGTATGACTTTAGTGCCTCCTTTTTCCAATTGAGTTTAATTTCATTGTTCTACATCTCTCAGTTAATTGCTAGATTTAAAAGATTTAGTATATTATTGAATATTCTTTATGTAAGGAATGTTGAGGTATGTTCTCATCTGCTTGGGATGGTGGGGTAGAGAATTTTATCACTTACCTTAAATGGTGTAGAGTGACTTGATTTATTTGCTCAGTCAACACCTCCCTCTCAAGAAGATGAATGTGTGAGCGCAGAGCGGTTTGTTCCTTGATCAGAGTGGGAGTATTCCCCGACTTTAGATACTCAGAGGGAGGCGGAGTCAACAGCATCGAGACAGAAACGGAGGCATCAGCAGGGAACCCAGCAGAGGAAACATCGCGTGTTCGTTCGGTAAGACAAGATGGCCCGTACAAAGCAGACTGCTCGTAAGTCCACTGGTGGGAAAGCTCCACGCAAACAGCTGGCCACAAAGTCTGCCAGGAAAAGTGCCCCCTCTACAGGCGGGGTCAAGAAGCCTTACCGGCCTGGCACTGTGGCCCTTCCTGAGATTCGCTGTTACCAGAAGTCAACAGAGCTTTTGATCAGGAAACTCTCCTTCCAGCAGTTGGTGAGGGAGATTGCTCAGGACTTCAAAACAGACTTGAGGTTCCAGAGTGTAGCTAGTGGTGCCCTTCAGGAGGCTAATGAAGCATATTTGGTGGGTCTCTTCGAAGACACTAACCAGCGTGCCATCCATGCCAAGGGAGTTACTATCATGCCCAAAGACATCCAGTTGGCTCGCAGGATATGGGGAGAAAGAGCTTAAGTGAAGGCAGTTTTATGGTGTTTTGTAGTAAATTCTGTAAAATACTTTGGTTTTAATTTGTGACCTTTTTTGTAAGAAATTGTTTATAATATGTTGCATTTGTACTTACGTCATTCCATCTTTCACTCAGGATGAATGGGAAAAGTGACTGTTCACAGACCTCAGTGATGTGAGTGAGCATTGTTGCTCAGGAGTGACAAGTTGCTAATATGCAGAAGGGATGGGTGATAATTCTTGCTTCTCATGATGCTTGTTTCTGTATGTTAATGACTTGGGTAGCTAAAATCATAAGGTACTAGAATTGATACAAATGTGTACAGGGTCCTTTTGCAATAAAACTGGTTATGACTTGATCCAAGTGTTTAACAATTGGGACTGTTAAGTCTGACCATACATCGCTGTGATAGAATGTGGGTTTTTCAGAGGGTGATAATATACAAGTCTTAACCACTGTGTAACTTACAGTTTCCTAAAAAAAAAAAAAGAAAAAAACATATACCTGGCAGCTATAGAATACACTATGTGCATTTATAATAGCTATTTTATATATTGTAGTGTCAACGTTTTTAAATTAAATGTTTTACATTCACCTGTGGGGAGTCTTGTCATTGAGATGTAATTAAAAGTCCGTTTGGCTTTCTCCTAGCTAAACTTCACTTGTTCTCCTACATCAGAGTAGAAAAATTCTACTCTGCATTGTACCTTGCACAAGTCCTCATTCTACCACATGTTAAGCAACCTTTTAGCTGATAGTGCAAACAGTAACCTAGGATTTTATTTATAAGGGCTCTTTTTAAAACTACAAACTTTTCCACCAGCATCCTCTCCCTGATACTTGCAAATTATCTAGTGCAGTTCTTAATAGTGATATATGGTTGGTCTTAGTAGATTTGGCGTTTTTTCCTTTTAACCAAAAGGAGACTGAATCAGTTAAGTTACTAGATTGAATGCAAGGGATAGAGGAGATAGAAGTTATCTGCCAGATGAAGTATGTAGTATAACCCTTAGAGTAACTTGCCTGGGGATAGGGAGGGCAATACATTTTCTTTTTTTTTCTTTAATTTTTTTTTATTTTTAAACAAATGCTTTATTAACTTCTGTTTTACATCATTCATTTCCACCAGATTTTGAGTTACAATCATTATCCCCCCATTATTCCCCTACCCAACCTCCCAGAATAGCAGTCCCACAAGATATCGCTTCCTCCAGTCTGCTCTTTCCCATACCTTCTCCCATACCCCCATCGACTTTTCCATTAGAGGAAGGTGAATCTTGGTGTCCCAATGCCTGCACATCTTATCTCCCTATTACTAGCAAAAGAGTATTAATAATAGTATTTATATATATTTGAAACATTTAATGTTAAGACCTCGAATTTCAGATCCATTTCCTTCCTCCCTTGTCACCCATTCCCTCTTGGGAGATAAGTAATTCGGTACATGTTGTACATGTCTGGCTATGCAAAACATTATCATAGTAGATATATTGTACAAGGCTGCTTATAATTCCCTCCCACTCATCCCACCCCCCACCTGGTCCATTCCCTACATGATCCCATAGGACACTAACCTCTTACTTTGTCCTAGGCATGTCTATATTGATAATTCTGGAGTCGCCACAGCTGCTGGTGTTCTGGGGTTCCTCCAGCTGGCTGCTGGCCCTGCCGCCCTGGGGCTAAAACCTCGGCTCACGCGGACCTGGCCTCCGCTCGGCTCCCCGCACTCTGCCCGCTGCCAGGTCCCAGACCGCTGCGCTGGTCCTTCCTGCAGGGCTGCTGGGCTGTCCTCAGCGGGAGGTTAGCTTCTCTGTGTCATTCTGTGGGTGCTGGAGCTCCAGAAGTTGTTCAGAGTCCCCTTTTACATAGTTTGGGGGGAATCTGGGGGCAGAGTGGCTTTGACGAGCTGTTTCTATTCCGCCATCTTGGCTCCGCCCTGGGCAATACATTTTCAAACTTTTCATGGAAATATTGCAATGGTTGTGGGGTTAGGGTCCATCTGGTATGACCATCTAGGGAAAAAAATCACTTAGAGGAACTTCAAAGTGGTTTTAAACTTTATCCTTCTATTTCTTATGATCCTCTTTTTTTTTTGGAGGGCAATTGGGGTTTAGTAACTTGCCCAAGGCTACATGGCTAGGTGTTTATTTGTGTGTGAGTTAAGTGTCTGTGGCCGGATCTGAACTCAGGTCCTTCTGACTCCAGGGCCGACGCTCTACTTACTGCGCCACCTAGCCGCCCCCATAAACTTTATCCTTCTATTGAAGTTTTTAGGTCGATTATGTATGTTGACTAAAATAATTTACAAATAAACTTGTTTATCCCTCCCCCAAAAAAAAGAAAAGAAAAGAAATGTGTTCAAGTCCTGATTCTGACACTTATTTGTGTCAGAATGTTTGTTTACAGATGACTTCGATTGGTGTATATAGATAATTTTCATTAAGATTCTATATAGACCAGGTCTGGCATTACATGCAGAGTTCCACATTCAGAATCTTATTCTCCCACCCCCTAAAATGCAATGAGGAATATTCTTTTGTATCTAGCAATTAACTGAAAAATGTAGAACAGTGATGTAAAACGCAAATAGAAACAGGAGCCAGTAGACCATACCAATCACACATTGACTAAAAACCATATAATAACATTATCTATGTTTCATTATATTTTATTAAATATTTAGGAGTAGACATGTGTGTAAGGTATATATGTATAAGGCATCTTTGTATCAGAGTATATAAACATTTAAGAGTAGATGAATGGGTTGGTAGTTCTTGTTCTTATCACTTTTTTTGTTATTAATAGTTGGAAGTTTTATACTATCTTTTTTTTTATATTAAACTAAAGGTTTATTTCCCTTCTTCAGTTTGGTCCCTCAGTGCCTTCAAAATTTTACTGACTTTAACACAGAAGTCTCTCTCTATATATATTTCATCTAGTCTGGATTCTTTTCCCATATTTGTTTTCTTTGGTGCTATTTTTCCCTTCACTTTGGGCACATCTGGTACCATGAACTTAGGGACCATGAATGGTGGCCTTACATCTGCCATTAAAAATATTTTCATTATTTTAAAAAATATTTTATTATTTTCATTCTCACATCATCTACACTTTCAAGAGTCATCCCTTTTACACTTTTAAGAAAGGATAAATACAAGGTTGTTGTTTTTTAAAGGTTAGAAAAACTGACCAATTTGTCAACCAAGTCTGACATTACATGCAGAGTTCCACACTCAGAGTCCTATACTCCTCCCTTCCGGAAGGAAATGACGTACATTTCTCATGTCTTTTCTTTGGGACCAAACTTAGTCCATTATATTTTCACAACTTTCAGTTTTGATTGTGTCTTTGTTTTTTTTCATTTACATTGTTACCAATCAATAGACATATCAAGAAATAAACATTTATTAAGTGCCTACTATGTGGCAGGCACTGTGTTAAGTGCTAGGAATAAAAATAAGAAAAAAGAAAGTCCCTTTCCTTAAGGAGTTTGTAATCTATTAGAGGAAATCATCATACAAAAGGAAGCTGAAAATCGAAGTCATTCAGTCAGAGAAGTCCCAAAATAGTGCAGCCAGATGAGAAATGAGGAGATGCTTGAGCTGGGCTCCCTTCTTAAATGGAGGTTTGGAATTTATGGCCCCATCCTCCAATCAGAATAGTCATTGCATACACACGCACACACACACGCATGGACTGTGTAGAGGGTTTTTAAAGACATTCAATAGCCTAGTTATGGAAGCCGAAACTACAATCAGTGATTGGTCAGTGTACATTTGAATTTCCCTGATGGCTCTGAAGTGTACCCTAAGCAGAAACTCCTGCCCACTGATCAATTAGGGGAGGGAAAGGGTGGAGTTGCCTGTTCACAGATCAATTAGGGGAAGGGGAGGGTGGAGTTGTGCCTGCTTACAGAACAATTAGGGGAGGGGAAGGTGGAGTTGTCTGCTTTACAGATGAATTAGGGGAAGGGGAAAGTGAAGTTGTGTCCCACACCAGGATCTTATTTTTAAGATTAAGTTCAAGTTATAAAACCCCTGACACTTTGCCTTATCACCATTCTTTGCAGCTAGTAGGACTCTACACATCCACCCACCCCCAACAACAGAGAAAACTAGGCAAATAGCCCCTCCAAGGCAGGTATTAGATTGATCTAATCCTAGGGATTGCCTTGGTAGTTTAGGAAGGGCATCCATAGTTTGGTTATCCCTTGGTTATCCAGGGTTTAGCATAGTTCCTGGCATATAGTAAGCGCTTAATAAATGTTTGATTGATCGAAGGACCACATTATTCCACATAATACAAGTAAACTTGCTACCTCATTGTTATTTATGTAGAAATTTCTAAGTGAGAGGTCATGCCAGTAGGAAAAAAAAATATGGTGATACAATCATAGCCACAGTAGCTGTTCCCTTAGTTAAGTCTCCTGGGAAAGATTGTCAGATACCAAAAATAGCCTACAAACTGGGAAACAAACTAAAAATCCATCTGTCCCTGGGACAATTTAGTGGTGAATGTTTAGTTTAGAGATTGCTTACTGGGTTGTTACTATAGTATCCATTTATTAAACATTGTGAGAAGTACTTCTGGTATAGTTATCTTTACCCCACTTTAGGTAGAAAATTTTGGAAGCAGGAATGTAAAAATCACACAGAGTTACTGTTTCAGAGCTCGAAGAGTCCATAGAAATAATCTAGTCCAACAACCCTCCTTTTATACATGAGGAAAGTGAAGCCAAGAGAAGGCCTTGCTGAAGGTCATACAGATTGATATGGTAGCAAATGGAGGTGAACTGCATTCTCTGACAATATTCTTAGCTCTTTTCATTGGGTGGTTACTCCTTACTGTTTGGGATAAGAGGATATTGTACTTTTGGTTTTGGTTTTTCAAGGGCTTAATTTTGACTGGTGTTTCAAATACCCTGAGCAAGAATTATTGAGACTGGACTAATGCTTGCTATATTTACGGCTAGTGATTAATGAGGGAACTTTTGGAGGCTTTTTTTTTTCTGTTTCATTTTCTTATAAAATCTTCCTAGTTGTATGTCTTTTTCTGGTCAAGCGCTAAAAGAAAGTTATAATCTCCCCTGTGGCTCCAGGGTTGGCTGGGAATTGAGTGACATAATCTTTTATTTCCCCCTTGGTGTTCCTGGTATCCCCTCACTTTAAAAAAAAAAAAAAAACTTAACAAAGATGAGGTTCTTTTAAGTTTGGACTGTGACAATTAAGGACTCTCTGTAACTTGAACAAGTCTTTTCCTCCTAACAATATCCAAAACTTTTTGACAACAGGTGGCCCTATCTTAAATGTTCCAGCCTCCTTTGGTACCTTGCACGGTATTAGTAGACTGTAAATATTTGTTGGTTGGTTTTTACTAACAAGGCATAGAATTCTAATATGTGGAGTCTGCCCTCCCCATTTGTTTCCTTTAGAGTTTAGTGGCATTTGATATTAAAAGGTTCAATTTGACAAACACTTTATTAAATACCTACTTGTGCAAAGCAGGGTGCTAGGCACTGGAAGGAAAGAAGGAAGAGACAAAGGGAGAGACAAGAGCATCAAGGGATGGGGGGAGAAGAGGAGGGAAAGAAATAACAATTTGCTAAGTGCCTGCTATGTTCCAGGCTCTGTTCAAAGCTACAAATATGACTTCATTTGATCATCCCAACAGGTATGGTGCTATCATGTGCTATCATGATCCCCATTTTACTTTTGAGGAAACTGAGTCAGGTTAAATGAGTTGCCCAGAGTTACACAGCCAGTAATATCTGAGAATGGATTCTTGGCTCCAGGCCTAATACTTTATCCACTGGACCACCTGGTTGCCACTGATCATAATCTCAAATTATAGATTAAGGTTTATGGTTGTAATGTTGTTTCTATTTTCTTTGTTATTCTCTGAACTGAATATCAAAAAAACAAACAAACAAAAAGCACTGTTTACTGGTTTGGGGTCTTATATTCATGGCTATTACTTTTTATTTTGCTATCAGTGTCAACGGGTAACTAACTGCATGATGTTAATGAGGACACAGTTTGAGTTTTGATAGTGGTTTATTTACCCCTTAAACTCCAGTCAGCTGTTTTATATCATTTTGGAGCTATTAGTCCTGGTCATGAGGAACTTTTGGCAAGAGAATGTAAATGTCCAAATTCCTTATCCAAGGGCTTTAGCACTCTGACTTTATCCTATCTTTACTCACTCTTCCTCTGTGGAAAACAGGTCTATTCACTGTCCCCTAAACATCCTTCCTCTGGGTCTTATTAAAAAATCAAATTCACGTGGTGCTTTAAGGCTTAGAAAACATGTTATTCACAAAACCCCTGTGAGATAGGTGATCTGATAGTTTGATGCAAGATTTTTCTATGTAGGCATATCATTTGTTGATCGAGATCATTGCCAATCAGTCCATGCCTTCTTCTACACAACTCTCCCTATTTTTCTTCTATATATTGTTCACAAAATGTGTATGGGTTTGGGGCAGGGGAAGGAGGGGCACAGGAATGCTTCTTTTAGATCTCTTAATATGGGATACCCATAAAACCCAGAAGCTATCCAATGAGTACCCTCTTGTCTTCTACCCCTCCCCACCCCTGCCCATAACCAATGTAATTCTACATTGGTAATGTATTATGACCTGCTCAAGCCTGCCATTTGAGTAATCCTCAACTATGATTCCAAGGTTAAATAATTGTGTGGTGTCATACACCTGGCATATCCAAAAGCCTTTGATTGGAAGTTTAGCATTTATTTATCTTTTTTACTCTCTCATATAATGTCTGGTTGAGGGACTTTGCTAGAATCTCTAACCACCTCTCATGGGAAGTCTTCCTGTTTCCCTTTGTGAACTTCTATAGAGCTTGTATATGTCATTCACTTGGGGTTTATCATATACTACTTTGTGGGGTTATGTCGATGTATATCTTTGCTTGTTTTCTTCCTGCCTTGATTGCTTTGAGGGCAGTAAACTTATCAAAATCTTTTGGATGCCACAAATCTTATTATTTCTTTTAATCTTAGAATGTCAAAGCTGAAATGAACTTGAGAATCATCTTGTTCAACCCCCTCATTTTACAGGTAAGGAAACTGAGGTTAGACAGATGAAGTGATTTGACCAAGTTTATTCTGTAGAAGAGCCCAATTCTAGAACTTAGGGCTATAGATTCCTAGTTGAGTGGATTTTATATTCATCAATTGCCAATAGAGGAGTTTCCTAAAGATTCTATACTACAAATTTGTTTAATAAATACCAGAGTGGAAAGTGTTTATGAAATCATAATAGTAGCCAAATATAGGAGCTAAATAAATATTTAATGTCAAAGTGCAAATTATCACCCATTCCCAAGTCACTGAGCCTCCAATATCAATGCTATGTATGAAAGAGGGCACATTTCAGTGTAAATTCATGCATAAGCACCTTTCCAGAAGAATGCTATTGTAAACAGCTTTTAAGGTTCTGATTACACAGTGTAGTGAACGATCTATTCCATAAAAATCAAAGCAGAACATTCACAGAAAATCAAAATACAACATTCACAATATTACAACTTATCACAGAAAAATCACAATATAGTATTCATAACAGCTTATCATTAAAATGGTCACATAGTTCACCAAGGTGGTCACAATATTTAGAACAAAGAACAATCATCTCAAAGTACAATAGTCAAAGTCTTCCACTCACGAGGCACACTAAATTAACTCAATTAGTCACTTATTCAGTAATCAATTACTATCATTAATCACTAAGTACAATCATTAGAAAATACACAAATCTTCCACCACAGGTCACTAGTAATTACATCATTACTCGGTACCCATGGAGAGAGGTCTTTTCATCTTGACTGGGGGCCAGTTCTCAGATTGCCTGGTTCCCCTTCCATGGTCCCAGATTCTACTTGGATTCACCAGACTGTTACCTGGGTTCAATGGCAGACATCTCCCAGTTTCTTGTCCAGCTCTCTGGGTAGGTCCTGCTCCACACTGAAGTTCACAGGGTCCAGTCTGTCTCAAATCTTTCACAATTTCTGCTTCCGGGAATTCAAGGCTCAACCAAGTCACAAAGTCCCTGCATCCCGGTCATGCTTTCTTTAGTCTTCTGCAGCTTGTTCAAAAAATCAGAATCACCTTATCCAGCCTGGGGGGAGGTAGCTTCTGGGCTCCTGGGGTCCTGTTCAGAAGAAGCTCCACCACCACAAGTTCTCAGGAAATTCTGGCTCCTTTCTTGATCTCTCTCTGTAGCTGCTCTGCCTCGAGATGAAATTCTTGTCCCAAGAAATTCTGACTGTGCCTCTCTGGGGGCTTTTCTTATATACACAGCATTAGCTACTTCCTGTTTCAGCCAACCCCTTCCTGTTACATCAGGAACAGGGGTTCATACCTTCTGTTTCCTTCACAGAGGTTTGATTAGTTACTAAGTGTTAAGTATATGATTACTTGCCAATACAAAAAGGGGTCTTCAAATTACCTTTACATTCAGATATGAAGGCAGCCTTTAAAAGAACACTTAAGGTTAAGAGTCAAGAGACCAGATTACTGAGTGACCACAGGCAAGTGACTTAGCCTCATTGTGTCATCTCCTTATCTATAAAATATGGACAATAATACTTGTACTGCTGACTTAATAGGATTGATACAAAAGATGTAAACCTTAAGATGCTAGACAATCATAAACTATAGGCTTCTCCTAAAACAAAGGTCTATCTGTTTAAAGTCAGTGTTCTTCCAGTGATGTATGACTGAGTCTTGGAACTCTACTGTCTCCAAAGAATTGAAGTTAAGGATTACCCAAAGAGCATTGGGAGGCACATAGTAGATTTCAGCAGGATGCAACTAGAGCATCATAGATTGAGGAATAGAAGGGATCTTCAAGGTCAGCTAGTCAGTCATTCAATGAACCTTAACCTATTACTATGTGCCAGGCAATAGCAATTGGCCAATATCCCCTAAATACTGGGGATACTAACAAAGACAAAAGACAATCCCAGCTGTCAAAGAGCTCACAGTCTAATTGGGGGAGACAACATGCAAACAAGTTATAGACAGAATAAATTGGAGATGATCAACTGAGAGAAGCTAGAATTAAGTGATATCAGGAAAGGCTTCCTATAGAAGACTGGAATTGTATCTGAGACTTGAAGGAAGCCAGGCAATGTAGAAAGTGGAATTGAAGAGGGAGAGGATTCCAGATATGGGGGACAGATCCCTTCATTTTACAGTTAATTGAGGTCTAGAGAGTTTAAATGACTTATCCAAATTCTTACAGTACTGAAGGTCAGAGGTAGGATTTGAACCTGGGTACTCTGTGATTCATTTGAGAGCTCTTTCTGGTGCATCATATAAAAAAGAAATTATAAAAGAGGAATGGGATGAAATATGGCACATCAAAGAAATGTGTACTCCAAAAAAAATGTGCTATACATCTAGCAAGAATAAGAGCTAATAGATGGATAGACAGACTAAATTCATGATGTCAGTAGCAATAAATACCTCTCCCTACCCCAATTTGACAAACTTAGGGGAGCTTATGGATCACTGACATACAGAATGGCAGAATGGACACAGTTTAATAGGTTGGGATCTGAAGTTTCCTTGGAATGTTGGAATAACAAAGAAAGGAAAGAAGGAATGATGGGTTTTGCATGGCAAGCAGACATGGTCCTTATACATTGGGCTCCCATAACCTAAAACAGGTGGTATTAGTAGAGTAGTGGATCAATGGAATAGATTGGGCGCAGGAGACCCAGCAGTTAATGATTATAGTAATCTATTGTTTGATAAACCCAAAGACCCCAGTTTTGGGGATAAGAATGCACTATTTGATAAAAACTGCTGGGAAAACTGGAATACAGTATGGCAGAAACTGGGCATAGATCATTATCTAACACCATATACCAAAATCAAGTCCAAATGGGTGCATGATCTAGGTATAAAGGATGATACTGTAAGCAATCTGGGAAAGCAAAGAATAGTTTACCTGACAGATTTGTGGAGAGGGGAAGGCTTTAGGACCAAACAAGCATTAGAGAGCATTATAAAATGCAAAATGAAAAATTTTGATTACATTAAATTGAAAAGCTTCTGTACAAACAAAGCCAATGTAACCAAGATCAAGAGGGAGGTGGGAAATTGGGAAAGAATTTTTGCAACCTATGTCTCTGATAAAAGACTCATTTCTAAAATTTACAGAGAATTGAGTAAAATCTATAAGAATACAAGTCATTCCCCAAATGATAAATGGTCAAAGGATATGAACAAGCAGTTTTCAGAGAAAGAAATTAAAGATATCTATAAGCATATGAAGAAATGCTCTAAATCACTATTGATTAGAGAAATGCAAATCAAAACAACTCTGAGGTACCACATCTCTCCAGTCAGATTGGCTAAGATGACAAAACAAGAAAATGACAAATGCTGGAGAGGATGTGGGCAAATTGGAACACTAATGCATTGCTGGTGGAGTTGTGATCTTATCCAACCATTCTGGAGAACAATCTGGAATTATGTCCAAAGGACTATAAATAATTTCATACCCTTTGACTCAGCAATACTACTTCTAGGGTTATATCCCAAAGAGATCATAGAAAAGGTAGGAAGACCCAAATGTACAAAAATATTTTTAGCAGCTCTTTTCATGGTTGCAAAGAATTGGAAATTAAAGGGGTGCCCATCAATTGGGGAATGGTTAAACAAGTTGTGGTATATGAATGTAATGAAATATTATTGTGCTATAAGAAACGAGGAGGAGACGGATTTCATATTTACCTGGAGAGGCTTATACAAACTGATGCTGAGTGAGAAGAGTAGAATCAGAAGAAATTTGTATACAATCACAGACACATCATATGTGTGATGACCAACTATGACAGACTGGACTCTTTTCAGCAATGCAGTGATATAAGTCAATCATGAAAGACTCATGAAGGAGAGAAATGCGACATCCAGAGATATTAACTAGAAAGAGCTGAGCTTGAATCCTGATGGAAGCAAACTAATTGATCTTTTTCTTTTCATTGTTTGGTTTTATTTCTTCTTTACCATTTTTCATCCCACCTCGTACAATACGCCTTTGTAATTGGACTAATGTCTAATATGAATGTATTTGCAGATCCTATACTGGACTATATGCTGTAGTGGGGGGTGGGGGGAGGGAGGTAAAGGAAATTTGAAAATCAAGGAATTGATTTGTTGAATCTTGTTAACTGAAACTAAACTAATAAATTAATTAAAAAAATAAAACAGGTGGTATTGGTATTAGAAAACATACACAAAGGCCATGAATTTGTGCTTGAATGATGAGGATACTCTTCTTCGTTTGGTAATGAATTAAATTTCTGTAGGGCTTGAGTGTTTAAAAAACCTCTGTTTGTAAGTCATGTGAGGTGGTGGATTATAATTTTCTTCATTTTATAAATGAGGAAGCTAAGAAAAAGATAGATTAAATGACTTGCCTTGGGTCAAGCAACTCCTAAGTTTCTAAGATGAGAGTTGAACTGAGATCTATTTCCCAGGACAGTGCTTTGCTTTCTTCCCTAAAATCACCTCCCTCATATGATCTCATAATATATTGTTTGTTCTACTCTGTAGTTCTGGTTTTCGAGTTTGTGTGTAAATGTCTTATTCATACTAATGATAGCTATCATTTGGATGGTGCCTACTGCTTTCCAGGCACTATTCTAAATACTTTATAAATATTTCATTTGACTCCCACTACAACTCTACAAGGTAGGTGTTGTTATTATCCCTACTTTCCAGTTGAAGAAACTGAGGCAGACAGACATTAAGGGACTTTCCCAAGATCACATAGCTAGTTAAGTGTCTGAGGCTGAACTTGAACTCAGACCTTCCAGACTCTAGACCCAGCACACTCTCTCTACTGTACCTCCTTACTGTCCTCATCTATTCTATACTATATGCTTCTTAAGAGTAGGGCCCATGTATTTATTCATCTTTATGCCCTGCATACACTCTCATAGATAACAAATGGTCTTATAAATGTTCACTGAATTATGTAGGGATGATATGTTGTATTCTGTTTTATTAGTATGATCAGTACTTTTTTGGGGTTTTGGCCTTGAAGAGGGAAATGAAAGGGAACCAACATTTATTAAGTACCTACTATGTATCAGACACTAATCTAAGTGATTTATAAATATTATCTCAGTCTTGGGTCGTAAGAGCTATTATGCTCCCCATTTTTCAGTTGAGAAAATTTGGACAGTCAGGGAATAAATGACATGGCCAGGATCACACAGTTAGAAAGTGCTTGAGGCTGGATTTGAACTGTCTTCCTGGCTCTAGGCAAAGCACTCTGTCCACTGGGTCATTGTAATAGCAAGCACCCTGGGACACCCAAGATGGCCTGCTGGCACAGGTTCTTTGATCTGCTTTACTGAAGGAAAGCAACCTTTTAAAGGGGTCAACAATCTTCTTTTAATTGCATTCACTAGTTCAGGTCAGTGCCCTGAATATGGAGAAATTATAGGCAGGGTAAATACAAGCAGAGAAATTAGATTAGCACAAAGACTAACAGGGCTCCAACTGTCTGAGTAAAAGCAATATTGCTGTATACTTTACATACATCACTGGATCAAGGGAGCACAGACATCTGAGTAGTCAGTGGGCTCTGAACATACAACTACTCAGAGTCTCAACCAGGAAATCAAAAGATCCTTCTCATGAACAAACCCCCAAAGCAAAATGCCAGCCTCCCAGAATATGTAACAAAGACTGAGTGCAGAGGAACCTGAAAATCCTCATGCCCCAGCACTTAATTGGTAACTCCCCATATCCCAGAGCCTGATTAACTCTGGGCCAGGACTCTATCTGCCTATTAAGGGGCAGGGAAGATCTTCAAATTCCCTTAACATTACAGCCACCTAGCTTTAATTGTTATATAGGGCACCTTCCAAGGGTATGTTTTTGATACATTTTGCTTTTTATTTACTCTTTTATTTATTTGCTTCCACTCTTAGTGGGAACATATTGTGTAATGTTGGTATGGATTAAGTAATGGACTTAAGTCTGTTTTTCTTTTCAGTGTGGAGCAGCAGTTCCTCCCTTGACTCTTTGCAAGTAAAATTATTTAAATAAAATCATATCATGGGGTGTGTATACTATCCATGTATGCATACATGGGTAAAATGACATTTCTTTTCCTCAGCCTAGGAAATAAGATTGCTGCTTAAAATTAGAGAAGGAGCCTTCAAGTGCTGGTATCATCTTTTCCCAAAAGGTGAAGCTGTAGTGACCATATCAGTCTATTCTACAATCTTCAGAAAACTAGATTGGGTTTTGGCTTTGTAATCTTATTTTATGCTTATATTAGGCCATTTGTAGGGGATTGGCAGTTTTGAAAGGAAAGGAAAAGTCACTCTAGACTTTTTAGTTTCTTTGAAAATTAGTGAGATTTCTCTATAATAACTTAATTGAAAAAATAATACAGAGATGGGCTATTAATGCATATTCATCAGAGAAGAAATTAGTTTTCAGTAGGAATGAAGACCTTAGTATTTATAGGTTGTTAGTAGAGGGTGTTTTTACAAAAAATGCTGCAAATGGCATTCATGTTTTAATAGATAGTTTAGTAGGAGTATTTGAAGAATGCCACTTTTTATTAATCATATACTTGAATTTTTTGAAGCTTCTTCCCACATAATACCTCAACTGAAAAATATCAAGCAAACTGGGTTATTTTTCTTTTGTAGCGACACTATCCCTGAATGTTTTAGTAATCTTAGAACATCAAAACTGCTCCTTATTCCTGGCTGTAGTTTATATAGTAAGAACTAATGAAGCCAAAGTCATGGGCTCAGTCTCCAGGAGGGTGAATTATAAAAACTTTATTTCAGGGCCATAGACTATTACAGCACCCTAACCCCAGCCAGCCATTAAAAGGTGGTGAGAGCATGACTTGTTCAACACAAAATCTTTTCTCATTGCTGTAAAAATAACTATAAAAAGGTGGACTGTAACCTTAGAGTGTGAAACCTTAAGGTGTAAAGGACCCCAAAGGTGCAAAGGGGTTGTTACCAGGCTGCTCTGAAGGCGTAGAAACACCTCTTCTCTTAAAAGAGGAAGTCCATCATATGTTCCTTTGGAAATAACCCCAAAGGATGACTATGCCTCCTAACATACCTTTTTTCTTAAGCCCCAGAGAACAGAAAACTTCCTGGCTTTTACTATCCACATATGGAATGACTTTAGGTATGAAACAATGTGGTGGGATTTGGAAAGTTGAATTGAGGTATCAGATGGGGAGAAATTAGGTCACAGAATTGTATGCATTTACCTAATTCTATTTTTCATGGTTCTAGCAATATTGTAACATCAGAGATATTACACACACACACACACACATAGATGTGTAGCACAGCATTATGATGATGTGATAAATGTGTGCATACAGTATATATACATACGTGTGCATATACACCTATTTGTAGAATTTGATGGAATGTTGCATGCCTATACAGGTACTGTGTTTAGAAGGAACATCATGCTGAGCACTGAATGAATGAAAAAAGATTTATTAAGGCTTTATTATGTACTATATACTAGGCTAAACACTGGGGTTGCCAATAGAAAAAGAAAACCATCCTTACAGTCAAGGATCTCATGCTTTAATTTGGGGAAAGAATACATATAAGGGTTCAGTTGCAGAGCTGATGGAAAGTTCTGGAGGTCCTAAGGGCACAGCAGATTCCAGAAGCGCTTAGGGTACATTGGAGTGTTTTAACCTTCAGAAGGTAGACCCTGGAGGGTGGGATCAGCCCATCACTACTGGGAAGAATAGTGAATAGAAGACTGAAAGGAGAGACTAAACAATGCAAACTTCTGTATAGTATAGCTTACAATTTCATGGCAAAATGTTCTATAACGTGGACATTTTTGTGTAACTCAAGACTAGGGTGAGCCAAAAGGGCTTGATACTGCAAGTTTTGGTTAAAGGAACCACAAGGAAAGGTCAGAAATTTCGAATAAGAGTTAGGACAACATGTTTTGACAGCAGGGGAAGGAGGCAGTATTCTAGCCTCAATTTTAACAAATCTCGTACCATATAAATTCATACTATTTCTAAGAAATATGCAGGATCAGAAATACCTTTACTCCCATATTATTTAATAGTGATGATGATAGCTCACATTTATTATGTTTTGCATACTATCTCATCTGATCTTACTACAACCCTGTGAGGTAGGTGTGATTATTATCGTCATCTTATCATTAAGAAAATTAAATCTGGTGATACAGAGACAAAAAGTGGGAAAGGCAACCAATACTTGCCCTCAGAGAGATTCTTTGAATACTCTTTAGTTAGGAAAGGAAGGCCTGAGGGTGAAAAAAATTCCTGACCCCTGGATATTGAAAGCCTCCACCCCACCTCATCCCCACTGGTTTAAGAGATAAGACCCATGTATACCTTCTATGAGTAAGATATTGTGTTGGTTCTGTGGAGGTCACCACAGAAGCATAACATTAGATGCTATTTCTCCATCTTCAAAGAGCTTATTACCTTGTTAAAAAATCAACAATCATTTATTAAGCACCTATTTATTAAAGCACCTATTAAGCATCTTCATTTTAGAAGACCATGGCATCAGGGAAATGATGAGATAACTTTTAGTTGGCTTGATTTAAGTGAGGGAGAGCAGTGCAGGGTCACCAGCCTCACTTCCTCCTCCAGTCATCTAGGTCCAGTGGCCAGATATTCACCTTCAAGCACTTGTATCCTACTAGTGCTGAAGGTCTGAACCTTTTTTTGTGCCTCTTTACATTCTTAAGTTATTGAGTACCCCAAAGAACTTTTGCATACGTGGGTTACATTTATCCATATTTACCATACTAGAAATTAAAACTGATAATGCTAAATATTCCCAACTTTTCAATATTGAAATATTTACTAATCCATTAAAATAATATTAAGCCAGTTATGTATTAACACAATTACTTTTTTCAAAACAAGAAAAAGTTGGAAAAGTGGCATTGTTTTATATTTTTTTGTAAATCTCTTTAATGTCTGACCTAATAGAAGACAGATTTTCATGTCTGCTGCTGTGTTCAAATGTGTGTGTGTGTGTGTGTGTGTGTGTGTATTTGTTGGAATGTATAAAGAGAATCTGGTCTTATGTAAATATATAGTTGGAAAGGGGAATATTTTAATAAGCAAATGATATCTCAGTTTTTAGTTAGCTTTGACCTTGCTAACCCCCTGAAAAGAGCATCTGAGGACCACATTTTGAAATCTGATGGTCTCTAAGGCAAGAATCAAACTTGAATCTTGGGACTCCCAGATCCATGCCCTCCACAATGTTGGCATGGTATCACTGAGCTGACTTCTGATTAGGAAGGTCTAGTTCTTAAAATAGATGATTTTTAAGGTTGTACTTCTCTCTAGCCTTCTTTGATTTAAATCTTGGAAATATTTAGTCTATCTCTGGTATATTGCTGGAGTTAACAGAAAACACATAAGACAGGATTCTCTCTCTGAGCTGGGGAGGCAAGACTAATACCATGACACAAGGCAGTGAGCAATAGAGATGGAGACTAGACCTGAGATTGTACAGGTGCAGGGAACCCCTTTGGTGATCCACTTCCTCTATCAAATGTGTCTAGAGCACTAAGAGGTTAATTGACTATCCAGGGTCACACAGCTAATATGTGTCAGGCAGCACTTGAACCTAGTAGACATTACTGGAGCTCAGGCCCACAGGCACACTGCCTTTATTCACTATGGCAACAATATGATAGTGTGCTAAACTTACATAAACTTATAAAATTCTAAGTATTAATAGGAATTCAAAGGAGGGGTGGTGATGATGGTAGATGGAGGATAGCGTGAAAGTTACCATAGTTTAGGTAGCTGATGTATTTAAGACCTGTGGGCAAAGTGAGAAATAGAAAGCATCACCTTTGGAATGTTGTCCCTCATCTGTCTCCTGCCCTCCCTGGCTTTCTCCAAGTCCCAGATAAAATCCCACTTTCTACAACAAACCTTCCTCTATCTTCCTTAATGTTAATACCTTCCCTTTCTTGATTATCTTCAATTCATCCCATGTAGATCTTGTTTGTCCATAATTGTCTATATTTTTTCTCCCCCAGTAAAATGTGAGCTCCTTAAGTGTAGTGCTAGACACAGAGTAGGCACTTAATAAATGCTTGTTGACTGACTGGAGACAGGGCTCTAGCTAGGATGGATGAACAAAATCCAGAGATAAATCAGGGAACTTCCGCTTGGAAATGTTATTGTCTGCCTGCTTTGTTTTCATTGTGTAGCTGAAGATCACACTAGCTCTTTCTGCCTGCTGTATCATTTTGTTGAATCATTGCATTTTCAGTCCATTAAAACCCTCAAATCTTTCCCATTTGAACTTCTTTCTAGACACCCCCCCCCACTGTCCCTGCATAGTATAAGTTTTTTCAATGCAAGTGGAAGACTATATATGTATCTGTAATAAATTATAGTTTATTTCTATAAATGAAAATAACCCCAAAAGTTTACCTTTCCCCAGAGCCCTTTAATGAATTTGCCCCCAAGTAGTCAGAATGATTGATAAACTTGCCTTGTTTGCAGGTGCTAAAATGCAGTGAGTGACCAGAGAGGGAGAAGAGGAGGAGTAATTAACACAGTTGGCCAGTCCAGAATCAGAGCATGTCCACAGCACCTGAAGGACTGAGAGTTTGCTGTATGTTAAACACGTCTCTCTGTTTAGTCACTGCTAAGAGCTCAGGTATGTATGAAATAAATAAATATGTCACAGAGTTTCCTAGTGTTTCACTCTTGAGGTGTGTGGGGGAGGTGGGGGTGGTGGAGTGAGACTGAAACTAAAAAATAAATTACAATATTTATATACTTAAACATTGTTATAATCTTGAGACAAATTCATGAAGTTACATGTTCAGCCCTGTTACTTCTCAGAAAGAACTGTGAATATTTCATTTTCTTTATATTGTGAGTCCCTGTTTCCTGTGCTCCTTGAGGTTAATTTAACATCTTACCAGAATTAAAAAATACTGTTCTTCAGATATAGTTATTTTTGCCAGTTTCATCTAATGTAAGTGTGAAATTATTTGGAAAAGGAAAAGAAAATAATGTCTTGTGTTCACAGTTCATCTGGACACTTCTGCAGCAGGTTTAAAATGGACTTCTTTTGATTGGATGGACGTACATTTCATTAATGTAAAAGTTGCAAAAGACATTTGACTTTTTTTTTCTATAAGCAACCCCTAATTTAAAAAAAAAATAGCTTCAGTTAATCCAGATGCTCTGTATCTGGTGATATGACTCGAGACACATCATGAATTTAGGGGTAGTTCCTTAGAAGAGATCATATAATTGCAAAAATTGTCAAAATGTCTTTTTAAATGCCACCTAGATAAATTAGAATGAGCCAGATGGTAGATGTGGATTTGTTTTTAGTCATTTTAAATAGGTTTGCCCAAATACCTACAGTTTTGATCTCTGTTTACAATAAACCAATTTGGAGCCTAGGTTCCATGTTTCCTTGTTATGACATGTGGTATGATTGGTTTCAAAGGAATACATTATTGTGAGCACATTATGAAAAAGAATAGAGTAATATAATTATAACCAGCTCTGGTAAGAGCTTTTGCTGCATTTGACAAAGGATACAGCTTTTGTTGCTGAAGTGTTTCTGTAATTACATCAGAAATGACACTCAACAGTAACCTTACTTTGGGGGACGGGAACCCTCAATATTTGAGTGAGCCCATAAAGTAGTGAATGAATCATAGCCTTCTTATGAAAAAATAAAAATAGAAAAGAACAGTTGACATCATCTGCAGCAATTTTTTAAAGAACTAAAAATTCAAGTCTATTTTAAGGAACAGATAACATTTAAAGTAATGAGACCTCACCTGCAAATTACTAACTTCAGCAAATGGACCTTTGATAAAAGGGGAAAGGACTTACCATAATCCAAGACTAGTTCAAAAAGTGGGCTAATGGAGTTCATTCACAGTGACTGATGAATACCACAGTAATTTTCTGGAAGCACCAGATTCTCATAGATAATTGCACTGTAAAAATTGATAGGGTAGGACTCATTGTGACTTTATATATCCTTAGTTAAAGTTGGTCATTCTCCAAGTTGCCTGGTACCCAGGTAAATTTCAATACTGGTGCTTTTCCTTCCTTTCTGGGATGCTGATACATTTTGTTAATAGAAATTACTCCTTGCAGAAGCTTCAAGTTCACAAATCTTGGTGGCAATAACAGGTTTTGTTTTGTTTTTTAAATTTTTTTGATTCTTAAAAAAAAGCCAATCATTTCCCAGTAATCCTTTCCCAAGTAGAACTCTTCCTTAAAACAATGAGCTACATAAGCAAAACAGAAGCATTAATCATATCCAACAGTGTATATACCTCATTCCACATCTGTAGTCTTTACACTTCTGTACCCAAAGAAAAGAGGAGTGTTTTAGTCTAGGTCCAATGGAGTTAAGACTGGTAATTACATTTATTTGAATGCAGTGAATTTCAGGCTTGTTTCTCTTTTTTTAAAAAAATTCTTTTTCTTTTGTTTGGTTATTTTGTACTTGACAAACATTAATTAAAATGAACAAAGTACAGTATTCAAAGAACAGAAAAAGAGGATTAAATATGAAGCCATGAGCCTATTACAAACAGCTTGCCTTATTAAAATAAAAAAGCAAATAAGAAAATCATGCTAGGTTTAAAGCTGGCCTTCTTGTCTGTGTTTTTCACCAAATTTCCTTTTGCTCTAGATACCATTCTAGTCATTTTAAGAAATGCGTCAAAAAAAAATCTTTTTTTTTTTACATCATTGTCACTTGACCCCTCCTGCCCCCCACAAATCTCCTTCAAATTAAAAGAAAAAAATCTCCCCATGTGACAGACAGTCATGCAAAACAAATCCACACATTGACCATGTCCAAAAATACATATCCCATTTTGTATCTCAATGTCGCTTGCCCTTGAGTTACGATCATCCTTGTGTATATTGTTCTCTTGGTTCTATTTTGTATTCAACCAGTTCAAAAAAGTCTTCTAGAGTTTCTTTATTTCCTCATGTGCATTACTACTTCTACCTCAATACTGTTCCATTACATTTATGTAATATAACCTGTTTAGTCATTTCCTGTGTGAGTATGTATGGGGATTAAAATTGTCCGACCTGCAATAAAAAAGACTGAGTTGGAGCTCTGAGCCATGGCACTTTATGCAAGAGTCCATGTTCTTCTCTGATGATGAAATAGAGATCTTCCTCATGATTGGAGATGCCCCCTTCTTCTAGGACCTTGTTTTTATAGGGTTTGATACTCAAATATGCAAAAGAGGCATGGTGAAATACAGAATGTAGTTGGTTGAATGACTTTGCTCTTGAAGGTAAAAACAAAATGACATATTAGTTGGGGGGAAGGCAGGTTACAGGTTGGTCAAAGAATGGCCATCTCCATTGACTAAGTGATCATAAAATGGTTCCTTGTTCATGTTGGACAAGAGTGAATGGTCTTGAGGTACAAAAGTTAATTGGGGGACTTTCCAAAGCATCAAGACATCCCACCCATGCTGGGTTTGGACATAGTATTTTAGCAAAACAGGATAGAGATCTTTGTCAGCATTCTTGTGATTGTGCAAATGTGTTTTATAAATTAGTAGACAAATAGTAAACATTATGTTAAAGTTTGAGGCCTCCTGTAAGAACCTATCTATCTATATATGATTTTTGTAAAATATCAAACTGATTAATACTGACTGGAATAGAATAGGGGTTCAGATGAATTATTTCTCACAAGTACCCACTTTGTTTAAAAAGAAAAGATTTTTTTTGTACTAAAAAATCAGAACAAAATCATCTAGAATTGTGTCTAGGTAAATATGCATTTTAAATTAAGAGTATATTAACTTATTACAACTAGTTATATCTTCATGGCAACATTGCCATAAATACCTAATGCAGTGGCTCTCATCACTTCTCACCTATACTATTACAATGGCCTCCTAATTTGCTGCCTTGTCATATGTCTTTCCCATTTCCACTATATCCTTCACACAGCTGCTGAAGTGAATTTCCTTACCTGCAAATTTGATCCTCTTATTTCTCTAGTTTTCTGTGGCTCCCTATTGCTTCTAGAATAAAAGATAAACTCTTTTGACTTTTAAAGTTCTTAACAATGAATCCCCAACTTCACTCTTGATTTCAAGTTACTTCTCTTCCCAAAATATACTGCCCAGTCAAACAGGATTCCTCTGTTCCTCATAATTCACCTCCTATCTCCAGGCCTTTTCTAATATGACCATCCTCTGTTCCTGGAGGGGAGTAAATTTCCTCCTCATCTTTCTTAGAGAATTCTTTACTTCCTTCAAGATGAAGTGAATTTTTCCTCATCTTATCTCCCTAACTAGCTTATATATCTTTTCTATTTGTTCTATGTGTATATGTTGTCTCCCTCAATAAAATGTCAGTTTCTTGAAGCAGTTATTGTTTCATTCTTTTCTGTGTATCCTCAGACATTTCCTTAATAGTATATATGCTTGCTGATTATTTACAAATTTTGTGGTTTTGATAAATTATTGCATCGTGTACAATACACATTGTTTAATTAACATTATATTTAAAAAAAAAAAAACAAAAACCAAACACATACATCCTTTAGGCAAGAGTGAGGTGTGAGCATCTTGGTACAACTTTTCTTAACAACAACTTCTTTCCTTGATACCAAAACATAGAAGAGAGGAGAAAGGAAGAAGAGAAAGGCTAAAAGTAAAACATTTGAGTGATGAGATGCAGGATAAATCATTGGACTTCTTAGGGAGAAAAAAAGTCACCCCAGTTTTTCTCTTCCTTCACTCAAGCCTGGTGTGCCATTTGCAAATTATCTACAATGACTGAATTAAGCACCTTATCTTCATTAGTCCCTTTCATACTAAGCCTGTTAGTCACTTTTTCAGAGATCAGTTAATACCACGTAGAAAACCTTTTAGGTTACCAGCCCACTAAACTTTCACCAGCTTCCTGTGTTTTTTTTTTTTTAATTACGCTTAGTCACCTATGCCTAGTAAGAAATGCAAGATACCTGATCTCAGCATGCTTTTTTTCTTTTCTTTTCTTCTTTCTTCTCCCCGCCTTTTTTTTTTTGGCTTTTGGAGGGGGAAGGGCAGGGCAATTGGTGTTAAGTGATTTGCCCAAGGTTACACGGCTAGTAAGTGTTAAGTGGGATTTGAACTCAGATCCTCCTGACTCCAGGGCCAGGTCCTCCTAACTCCAGGGCTGGTGCTCTGTTCACTGCACCACCTAGCTGCCCCTCAGCATGCTTTTTTCATTTGTATTAGATGTCTTTCTTGCCCATAGGATGATCTCTTTTTAACTGATCTAATTTCTTCTTCTCCCCTTTATATTTGTGTAGTATTTCTAACTTTGTGAAGCTTTTACATATCTGTTATCCCATTCTGTCCTCATTATGACTTCGAGGTAGTATGGGTACCTGCTGTTATTATTCTTATTTTGATAAATGATTAAATTGAGTCCTAGAGGTTGATTTCTTTTTTTTTTTTGGTTTTTGGAGGGCAATTGGGGTTAAGTAACTTGCCCAAGGCCACATGGCTAGGTTTTTTATTTGTGTGTGCATTAAGTGTCTGAGGCCGGATCCGAACTCAGGTCCTTCTGACTCCAGGGCCGACGCTCTACTCACTGTGCCACCTAGCCTCCCCTTAAATGATTTCTTGAGGGCCACATGGTTGATGACAAAGCAAGCAGTAGAATTATGATCTTTTGATTCCTAGTCTAGTGCTCAGAGCTATAATTGACATTTTTTAGGCCTTGCAAAGCCTCACAAAGCATTCCTGGGGCAAGCAGAATGAAAAATGGCCCCAGACTTAAATTAAAGACAAATTCAGTTAGAGGAAGATAGGAATTCACTCCCAGTGAGTGTGGCATCTGTTTGTAGGAGCTAAGAAGCTAATGCCTTCTGGTACCCTACCTTCCTATTTTAAGTAACTATTCTTAATAACTAGGTTCTAGTTGATACTGCAATATAGAATGAGTGTGGATGTTAGCAACTTCTAAATTTCAGCACTTTGTAATAGAGAGAATCTATTTGCCCCTGTCGTTCTGTCCTAGTTTCATCTTTGCCATTAACCTTTTTTATAATACCATGACACCTTCCTATATGTGCTAATTTTCTATATGTGTTAATTTGATAATTCATTGTACTAGGAGCAAAGTCCTTTTGTTTCCTGCATCAATTCTTGTTCACTATCAGTATTCAGTAGATGATGTTGGAAGTATTTGTACAATCCTGAAAGTCCAAGGGTAAGATAACTTGAAAAAACAAAACCCCTTGGATAGGTAGACAAAGTATTTATGGAGAACTGTGTACTATACTACAGACTGGGATACAAATAAAATTAAGCAAGACTAGGCAGTTCTTCCTCTGCTTTCTTGCTTCCTTCCAGACTCAGCCCAAATCCCACCTTCTGCAAGAAGCCTTTCCTGTTGTCATCTTCCCACTAAGTCCTGCTAATGCCTTCCCTCTGAGATTACATTTGCAATGTATGTATCTTGTACGTACATCATTGCTTACATTTTGTGTCCCCCATTAGAATGGAAATCTCCTTGAAGACAGGAATCATGATTTTAGCACTTAGAACAGCAGTACCTGGCACATAGTCATAAATTAGTAAATGCTCCTTGATGATGATGATGAAGACAGCTCTTGCCCTAAAGAAGCTTACATGGGAAAGAAGGGGATGGAGAGAAAGGGAAGGTACTGGTAGTGGCATGGCTTGAAACTGGAATGAAGCAGCATAAAGCTGACCTATCAGAATTGGAATTCAGGTTTACCTGGGAGGGTGATGGTCTTAGTCAAGGCAGCATGGCTAGAAAGTTCAAGAAGTGCTATAAGATTTATTTTCAAATGTTAGAGTTTATTAGAGGTTCCTTAGGGATTATTAAGTCAATGACATTCATTTTATTTTATTTTTTTTATTTTTGCCTTTTTTTTTTTTTGGAGGGCAATTGGGGTTAAGTAACTTGCCCAAGGTCACATGGCTAGGTGTTTGTTTGTGTGTGCGTTGTCTGAGGTCGGGTCCAAACTCAGGTCCTTCTGAGTCCAGGGCTGAAGTCCCTATTCATTTCGACACCTAGCTGCCCTAATGACATTCATTTTAGAGATGGAAAAAACTGAAGCCCAGAGAAGCTCAATGACTTGTCCCAAGTATATAGAATGAATTAATAGATCTGGGACTGGGAACCCTGTCTTAGTATTGTGTTCTTTCTACCATATAATGTTCCCTCATGCCTAGTGGTTTCTTCTCAGCATTCAGTATTTTCTCCTGTTTCTACTAGTTCTGAGGTCCCTGATTTCTATACTTTTCATAGGTGGCCTGCTTTCAAATGGTTCCCTTTAGAGGTTCTCTCTGTGTTCAACAATCATTAATCAGGTGGGAAGGGTGCTAGTGCTAAATAATGTTGGCATCAACTTTGTCTCACAAAACCCAAGTTCATATTTTATGAAACACATAGGTCTGAAGAATATAGCTTAGAAAATTCTACTGTAGACTTTGGGAAAACATTTTAATAATGTTGAGTAATGTTAATAAATATTTTAATAATGTTGAATAAAGTTAATAAAACATTTTCTGTTCTAAAATATTCAGTATATAAAGGTATCAAAAATACGTATTACATGTGGTTATTTTTCTTTGTGAAAACAGGTTCCTCTCTTTTCTGCCAACATTTTTTTCTGACTCGTTTATTCCAGAGGCATTCCAGAATCCTAGAATCCTCAGACTTAATGGGTTGTCAACATATCCCATGCCTATAAGAGTTAAATTATAGGCTTTTCAGTAGTAAAGTAAGTTGATTAAACTTGTACCAACAGGAAGAGCAATCTGGCAGAGGTTTGTAGGCTAGAATGAAAGAGGAAAAGAGACTAGAGTTAGGTAGGCCAATTAGGAGACTCTTATAGTACTTAAAAGTAGAAGTAATGAGGGAGAATTATTGATGGGGCCAAAAGACAGATGTAACAGAGAGTCTTCTACTTAGCAGGAATTTAATAAAGATTTGCTTACTAGAATTTAGAAATTATGGAAGATGACCTAGGCTGTCTTCTGCCTAACTGGAGTTCATCCCCAGTTACCTGTTCCTTCCGGTGATGTACTCCTGGGCTTCTCATTGTTGCCAGCTCTGCCTAGCCTTTTAACCTCCCTTCAATCTCTTATACAATAAGGAGTTATGAAGAAGTCAGGTAAGAGTAAAGGTGAAGGTGAAAGGCACAGGGCTTCAGGAATTTTCACCCAAGACTTGGAGCCTATTTCACAAGGAAGTGAGAAGGAGGGAACTTTTCTCATACCAAAAAAAGGGGGGGAGGGTTGTGTAGTAGAGGAAGAGAGAGGCTGTTTCAGTCTCGTGAAAAAGTTGATGATCTTTGAACTTAACATAAATTGTCTATATAATTACTTGGAGACAAACGACATTTCTTAACCTTTGTAAAAAAGAATTAGATGGCAATTTCTTCAAGAGCAAAAAGCCTAAGTAGAAACTGGATTACATACCTAATTCATAGTGATCTAAAACTTCTAACTTAAACCACAGGGGCATTGTTCCATCTGAAAAAAAGATCAAATAACTTAAACTTAGGCTGTAAATCATAGTAGTTGTGAGTTGTTATTGAGAGCTGCTGGGTGCTTTCATGATCATTTTAAATCTTTGCTCTAGGCATTTTGAGCAAGGATTAAAACATCTTTCCTTTGGACCGCACACTTTAAGGGAATACGTTTAGGAATCATTTCTCTCTTCTTCTTGATCAGCTACAATTGTTCGGGAGTGTGGGAATGGTGGAAAACCTGTATCTAAATTCTGTAAGTCAGTGCTCTGGGGCCAAGGGGATGCAGATTTTGAGAGAGTTCAGAGGCACTGTTCCTGGGGCATAAGAAGAGGGAGCAATTCCCTGATGCTAGAGGGGTTCCCAAGGAGAAATTGAGAGCCTTATTCTTGGAGCGCACTGCTGCTTCTGTGTAATCACATCCCAAGTGGGCTCTACAAGCAATCGCCTTTCCATATGCATTAGTTTGTTATAGCTCATCTTTAAAAGATATTTTGAATGCCATGATTTGGTTCAAAGGAGTGGAGAGATGGAGGGAAAAACTTCATATAGTCAATCTTAATTGTAAGCACTGCAGTCTCAGCTTTTTAAGTAGGTCACTTTTTTTCTGGTTAAGTGTTTCTGAGGGACATTTTTTTTTCTTTTCTCCACTTCAAAAGAGAGAAAGGGTGAAGCTTGACCTAGAGAGACTATTTGCTAAACGCCTATTCTCACAGATCCTTACTTATCTCTTGTGCCCTGGAAACTATGGGAGATCAGATATTACCTTCCACTTACTATCAGTATGATTTTGGACAAGTCAGTTCATTTCTTCTTTGCCTTGACTTCCTTGATCCATAAAATGAAGGAATTAGACTAGATGACCTCCAAAAGCCTGTGCTCCTGTGAGCTTTCTAGATTACTTTGATACCATATCTGCCCCCAAAATATTTTAAAGAAAGGAAAAGCAAGCTATGACAGAAGCAATTGAAAAGATCTTCCCAGGAAGAAGTCTTAGGGTGAAGCTTTATTAGGAACTAGAGTTCTACCATGATTTAACCTAAAAGAAAGTTATTTTTTTTTAATCTGATGGACACATTAAATTCCTGGTGTGTATAAAGTGCCATGCTAAAGCAAGATGGTTCTGAAAAAAGCACTATGTATGTGGTGTGTATGTGTGAGTGATGTAAAGTTTAAGATGAGATTAAAATAAAAATTGAACTATTAATTAGTATGATTATAATGGTAATACATCTCTATTTGAAAGTGTTGGGGGAGTAATAAAGTATATTAAAGAAATCTTTCAATAAGTTCTAAATATTTTAGTAACCCCCTGACTCTCACAGGATTTCACTGGTCTTCCATCACCCATCCATCAAGTGATCATAAATATACCTGATTCCAAACACCCACAGAACTCACCAAAAAGGACAGATTTCCAATAAATCAACACATTTCTTGAAGATTAAATGAAAAAGTATTTGTGGAAGCACTTTGAAGAGTACAAAATATTAAAAGGTTTGAGGCATTATGTAGGCCCCAGGCATATGGGTGTGGGCTAATGGGGATCATTTTCTTAAATATTAAATCATGCTTTGCTTTGTTCTATGGTTAAGTCCTTAGGAATGGTTGCCAACATTTAACTTGGTGACTGGATTCATTTGGATGTTGCAACTTTTCTGTATTTGCTCATTATTTTCTATCTGATATTTCAGCATTTTTTACCACTACTGTGGTCTTCAAAGCTAACTAAGGTAAAAGATAGCTTCCTGATTTATATGGAACAAATAAGACCATATTTATAAAGTGCTTTTTGCACGTTGCCTGGAGTTTAAT
Organism: Gymnobelideus leadbeateri; assembly: GCA_011680675.1. Taxonomy (NCBI): domain Eukaryota; kingdom Metazoa; phylum Chordata; class Mammalia; order Diprotodontia; family Petauridae; genus Gymnobelideus; species Gymnobelideus leadbeateri. Next base: position 62,464 of record WOXC01007490.1, on the reverse strand, counting down.
AAATACTTATTGCCACCCTCCCCACTTGCCATGATTTTTAAATCTTATTAGGAAGCTTAGAGATTCAAATCAACCTTTATTCACTTTGGGATCTTTTTTCCAGTCTTCATACTGACTCTATGTAAATCTTGGCATTAGAGCACTGAATTAGGAAGGGTCTAGAGTGCTCTTCTTTCCCTCTCTATCTCTGAGCAAATTAATTCCTAAATGATTACAGATAGTTTGCCTGTGTACTCTAATCCTAACAATCTCAAGAGAAGAGTCTGTATCAGACAGTAACCTTTGGGATTAAAGGAAGCCTACATTTCCCAATATTTTGCCTCCTTACATTTTTGTTTGTCATATTTCTGAGTCATGGTAATCAGATTTTGGCTCACATTGCACAAAAATTGAAGGTGGGATGCTAGGCATACACTCCCAACAAAATAAAAGAAAGAGGAAAAGAGCTTATATATACAAAATATTTATTTATTGCAGCAAGGAACTGGAAACTAGAATGGTTGCCCTTCATTTAGGGAGTGGCTGAAAAAATTATGGCATATGAATGTAAGAGAATATTATTGTACCATAAGAAATGATGAAAGACATAAATTCAGAGAAACCTAGGAAGACTTGGATGAATTAAATCAGAGTATAGGGACCAGAACTAGGAGAACAATTTATATGAGACCACAGCACTGAAAGAAAAACAGTTTTAAAAGACTTCAGATCTCTGATCAAAAGCAGTGAACATTGCAAGTCCAGAGGACTGATGAGAATACTTGTTGCACACCTGTCAGAGGTTCGTAATGAGTTCTATGATGTTTAGACATGGCCACTGTGTGAATTTTCTTCGCTTTTACTGTGCTTATTTGTCACAAGAGAAGTTAGTTTTTAATTTTGATTTAGGAGAGGGATTGATGTAGGCTTAGGACCTAGTGGTAATGATGCCAGAAAAAAAGTGGGGGGAAGGAGGGGAGGGAGGATGTCACTGAAGCATTTAAAATGCACAGAAGAGAACTGAAGGAAGTAGGGAGACAGGTGAGCAGGACAGAAAAGGTGGATTTATTTGGAATATTTATTAATTTAAAATAATGTAGAAACCATATGTGATGTACAGTTTCATGTATAATTTCTCCCCCTACCCCCATTCTTTTTATATGGATATGTTTGTGTCTGGTTATTTGTGAAGTTGAGTATAAATATATAAAACAGAAGGTGGTATCTTGAGGTGGGAAAGAAGAAAAATAGCAACTGAATGTTTACTTGTAAGGGGAACACTTGGTTCTGACACTACCTACCACCAAGGCACCTGGAAATCCAGTATCTCAACCATACTCAGGAGGACAAAAACTGGTAAGCAGTGCCTTTCCCTACCCCAACCTAAATGGTTACTTTACAGTTTGTAGAGTATTTCTAAACTCCTGACCTGTCCTCTTGAAAGCAATATGGACGAGGGTTGGATTCTCCTACTCTGATCCCAAGAATAAAATCTAATTGGGACCAGAATGAGGGAAGCTTGTTCCTGCTCCAGAGAATTCCTGAGAGGTTAGGTCAACATCTTAGATCTATTCCCTGGACTGCCTGCAGATAAATGAGCATCACAAGTTGAACAAGGGCTAAGGGCTCATCATAGAGTGAAACTGACTTTTCCCATTCTACCATGGGACTCAGAACTCCTGAGTTACTGTGGACTAGAGATGGCCGAACAGTTGGTTCAGACAAATACTCTTAACAGCTTGATTTTTGATGATTTTTCAGGCTTAGTTGACAGAGAAAAAAAAGTTTGCATGAACATGTCACTCTCCTGCTCAAATTGCTTCAGTGGCTTCCTGTTGCTTTAAGGATAAAATTCAAATGCCTATTTGACATGTAAATCTCTTTGTTTCAGCCTCTCTTTCCAGAATGATTTCATATTACTTTCATTGAAATATTCAGTATTCCAGTCACATTGACTACTTGCTGTTTTCCATGGAAGAAATTCCTGTGTCACTCTATCTTTACACTGGTTGTTCCCTATGTCTGTATCTCCTGGAATCCCTTGATTCAGATGTCATCTCCTGTCCAAGTTCTTTTAAAATTTCTGGAGTTGTTCTTTTCATCTTCTCACCCAAATTACTTTTTATTTACTTTATATACGCTTATCTCCATGTTGTATTCCTATAGGATAATGTCATGCTCCTTAAGGGTTGGGACCATTTGTGTAGTTTTCTTTTTTCATTTTTCTTTTTTAAATCCCAGGCACCTAGGACATACCTTGTAACATAGTTTAAGTGCTGAATAGCTGCTCCTTGAATTAAATAGAATGTGTCTTGTCCTTAAGGATACAAACTATGCCCCATCCATACTGAGAATTAAATGAGAGGAAATGAGTTTAGATTAAGTTTAAGAAAAAATTACTTAAAGAAAAGACTATTCCACTCTGAGGCAGATTTCAGATGAGGGTGGTTGATATATTTAAGAATGAGATAGATGGTCATTGTGGCTTAGATGATTCAAAAGATGAATCATCCCTCCCTTCTCTCCCTCTTCCCTTCTGTTTCTCGCCCTCTGTCCCTCCTACTGCTAAGATTTTCTGCCAGTAAATTCTGTAGAAATTAGAAACTGAAATGATTTACTTTCCTTTTTGGAAGGACATTCAGCAATGCCACTTTTAAAAAAAAATACAAAAAGGCTAACCCTCTGCTCCCTACCCCCACCCCACCTATACCCTCACCAGTCCTTTCCTTTGATAATGGGTTTCCCTAAAGAGAGTCTTAAATTTGGAGTTCCCTGAAATGGGTATTAATTGCAACTTTGAAATGTTTTCTTTCTTGTGACTACATGCCCAAGGGAATGGATTGTTTGTTTTGTTTTTCAGGTGAAATGCCCAGAAATAATCTAGATGTTCTTGAGATAAGGGATTTGTAATTGGACTGGAAAGACTTGCTATTCAAGGACATTCTCTCTCTCTCTCTCTCTCTCTCTCTCTCTCTCTCTCTCTCTCTCTCTCTCTCTCTCTCTCTCACATTCTGCTTTTTGGAGGGGCAATTGGGGTTAAGTGACTTGCCCAAGGTCACATGGCTAGTTTTTGTGCTAAGTGTCAGAGGCCAGGTTTGAACTCAGGCCCTCCTGACTCGAGGACCAGTGCTCTATTCACTGTTACCTAGCCTCCCCAAGAACATCTCTTTTTAAGAAATTCTATTTATTGAATAGAATAATAATTTCAAACAGTGTATAAATGGAAAAATTGTCCAGTTGTTTTTCAGTTGCATTTTATTCTTCCTGATTCCATGTGGGGTTTTCTTGGCAAAGATACTGGAGTGGTTTGCCATTTCCTTCTCAGCTCATTTTATAGATGAGGAACTGAGGCAAACAGGGTTAAGTGACCAGCCCAGGGTCACTCAGGAAGTGCTAGGAAGTGTCTCAGGCCATATTTGAACTCAGGAAGATAAATCTTTCTGATTCCAAGTCCTATACTCTATATACTGTGCCAGCTAGCTACCCAAATGGAAAATTAGAATTCATCTATTGAAGGTATAATGCTTTAAGGTTTACAAAGCACTTTTCTTACAGTATCCTTGGGTAGATAAGAGTATTATTTTCCCAATTTAAAGATGAGGAAACTAAAACTCGAATTTGTCCATTATCACACAGCATAATTTTGTTTTTGCTTTTTGGAGGGCAATTGGGGTTAAGAGACTTGCCCGAGTGTCTGAGGCTGGATCCAAACCCAGGTCTTCCTGACTCCAGGGCAAATACTCTATTCACTCTGCCACCTAGCTGCCTTCCTCTAACCCCGCTCCCCCTTCCTCCCCCAACCACACACACACACACACACACACACACACACACACACACACACACCCACAGCATAATTCTTAAGGTGGGATTTGAACCCAGGCTGACTCCAAGATCATCATTTTAACATACATACATTAACATACATTAATGTGTGTATGCATTTTGCTAGAGTGAAAAACATTAAGAATAGTGAAACCTTTACTTAATGACTTCTGATTCTTGGTATGGGAGATTTGTTTTATATAGATGTACTGTCCTTGCCAAATGGGACTTTCACTCCTGCTGAACTAATAATTGATGGATTTGGTTCCTAACAAGCAAGATAATACTCTTTCAGATAAATGCCTCTAGGGTGTTCAAATGATAGGTCCTCCCTCCCCCTTATTTTAAGGCAGCATTCTTTGGAGACAATCTTTAAAAGCATTTGGATTTCCCCAAACAGAGAAACAAAGTTCAGGCAAGCTCACAAAAGAGCTTTTGTGTGTAAAAGAAATGTACCTTGTTTAGAGTAGATAAAGGTCTTAAGAAGTAGGCTTTCTCCCTCCTTCTTTCTTGTTCCTGTGATTTTAGGACTGATAAACTATTCAGTAAGGGGACATCTAAGTAGGATCTACTAGGGCAAACAAGTATTGTAATAAACAGATCTTAACCCCAGCCAGGCATGGTGCCCAGAATACCTGCCAAGCATACATAAAAGCCTCTACCCCTTGGGATCCTTGAGTGGATAAAGATTTATGAACTTTAGTTCATAGAAGTGCTACTCACCTGGCTGTCAAAATGTGTACCTTTTGTATCTCCTTCTCAGTAAGTTTCCACACTCCCACCATGAGTGGTAATGCCCAACTGAACAAATGGGTCCAGGTAAGGCTCAACTGAACAAAAAGGAAAAAGAGTGGAGAAATTGCTCTTTTGGTCTTATTTGGAGACTGTAGAAATGACTCATTTCAGATACTTGGAGGGAGAGGGGTTGTCTATTCAGAGCAGTTCCCCTGCCTGATTTAACATGTGTTTGATAACTTGCAAATGCTCCTAAGGCAGTTCAACTGGCAAGGGTGGATCTTTTATTTCCTCAGAGGGGATAGGACTGTATAATCTTTAAGGTTCTTTTTAGTTCTTGATCTATGATTCTGTGGTTGCAAACAGCCTCTCAGTTGTATCTCTTTCAAGGAATAAATGTACCTTTGTGATTTCATTTTATTTAAGCTACTGAATTGTCACAAATGCAGGATTTGAAGCCTATTTTGAGTAGTTGCAGTTTGCCAGGCACCCACTCATTTTCAGTCTTGTCACAAAAATGTAACAGAAAGTATTGCCCCTTTCCACAACTCAGAGTTACCTCTTGAGGCTTCAGTTAGATTTAGAGATGGTGGCAAGCTTAGAGCTTGAGTATTATCCTACTCCATTATTTTACAGATGAGGAAACTGAGGACCAGAGAGTTTAAATCACTTCCCCAACATGATACAGATACTAAAGGACAACATCAAGGATTTGAACCCAAGTTTTAGGATCTAATAGGATTTAGAAGTCAAGGCATATTAGCCCAAAAGAGTGAAACATCACAGTTACCATGCCTCTTCTGAATGTGGGTCTTCAAAACAGATTTCATACTCCAACATTGTTATATGTATTTAAACATCACACACACACACACACACACACACACACACACACACACACACACACACAAGGGATGGGGGGTGGGGAGAGAGAGACAGAGAGAGGGAAAGAGCATTCATTCAAATGGTCTGATGTGAATAAAAGTATTCATGTTAGTGTTAGAAAATACCACCACCTTAGCATCTTTTTTCTAAGCATCCTCTAAAGATTTCCCTCTTGGAGTCACCCTGCAGGAAGAAATCTTAGCAACAGGAAGTATCTCCTTTTGAACTTCAAAGGAATTTGGAATCTATGGGATTTTTTTTTTTGATAAATAGTATTTTATTTTCCAGTTCCATGTAAAGACAGTTTTCAACATTATTTTTTTATGATTTTGAGTTTCAAATTTTTTCTCCCTTCCTCCCTTCCAACTCCTCCCCAAGATGGCAAGCAATCTGATGCAGGTTACACATGTGCAATCATATAAACACATCTCCATATTAGCCATGTTGTGAAAGATGGAACAAAACAATAGGAAAAAGCCACCAAAAGAACAAAAGTGAAAATAGTATGCTTTGAACTACATTCAGATTCCACAGTGGATATGGATAGCATTTTCCATCATAAGTCCTTTGGCATTATCTTGGATCACTGGATTGCTGAGAAGAGTCAAGTCAATCATAGTTGATCATCACACAATGTTGCTGTTACTGTGTACACTGTTCTCCTGGCTTTGCTTCAGAGGTGGGATTTTGGTCAAACATATGTTGTTAAATCTATCTTCAGCATGCACGTGCATGCGTGTGCGCACCACATGTTTAATGGGAATAGAACTTCATTTTATGTCCTATTGAACAACACTAACTTAAAACAGTATGATGCCCCTAAAATTGGCTTATTGCTGACTGAGAGAGAAATTGGTTCAGTCTTCTTATATGGTAGCCAGGCATGGTAGCTGCAGGTTGTAGGCTGGTATGGGGAGACTTAAAGTACTATTTCTAGCCCCTACTAACACAACTGCAGCTACTTGCATTCTGGAGTAGGTGAATATATGCCTGCCATCCTTGTGCTGTTATTTTAGTAAAATGTTTGCACCTCCCTCTAGATACCAGCGCTTCAGTGTCTGGGTTTGACACACAACCACCATCAAGCAGGCAGGCGCTGACACAGTGTGCTATGTCTGTATGCCATCAATGTGTGTCTTACTTACCCTTCTCCAACTCTTACTCTGTCTCCAATTCAACAGAATACTCTGCTCTTTCAAAGCCCATCTTTGTACATGTCTATCTTTCCCACCAAACTCGATGGATCTTTGAGCTCCCTGAGAACAGGGATTATGTTTTTACCTTTCTTTGTATCCCCAGTACTTAGTACATTTATTTATATTCCCAGTACTTAGTACATTGCCATTAGTACACAGTAAGTGCTTAATAAATTCTTACTCTTATGTATGGAGTCCTCAAAGTGAGATTCACTGTCATTGAAATTTGTACTGTGGAAAGCTTTGATGATTTTGTTTTTCATATTTTCTTCTAAATGTCAATTGCTATGGTACATGTAGAAGAGACCTTATCCTATTGCAGACTCATTGTGATAATAGACATTTTATATAGCACTTTTAGGTTTTGAAAAATAGTTATAAATATGTTCTCATTTGGTCCTCCTAACAATGATTTCAGCTAGATACTGTTATCCCCATTTTAAAGATGAAGAAACTGAGGTCCAGAGAGTTTTAACTTATTGAAAACAAATTATTCTTGTCCCCCCACCTCACCTCAACTGCCACATCTAACAAACATTTAGTTACAAAGAATTGGCAGCTGTTTTGTACCCATATTACCAACAGGCTACCTATGACTAACAGCATTATTTGTGATAAGGCTCACTGGGACTAGGATACATTCTCTGTGAGTACGGACTGAGATTTTTTTCTGTAGTTAAGCTAAATGGTGAAATGTACCACTCCTCCCCCACCAAAATTTAAATTTTCTTTTTGACTTGTCTCCTCTGAGATGAGTATGTATTTTTATGATTTTAATATTTGACTTAATGAATCATTTGAGACATAACCCTTCAGCCTCTGAGACAAAATGTCTATTTGATCATATGGCTGCTAAGGAAATTGTGATTGAAACAGGCTGTCAGAACACAAAGAGTAAGGGACAGGGTTGAGACTATATGTTCATGTACCTTAGGCAAGTTTTGAAAATTGCTCCCCCGGTGTGCTAGTGTGGAAGCTTTGAATCTTTACTGTGAAGTATTACCTGATTTTTCACAAATAATAACTTTGTACCATGGAGGATAGAATTTTCTGGTATTAAAATATGCATTTATTAAAAATAATATTTAAAAGTTTAATTTGTTGCTTTCCTCTCCTTCCCACTGTGTTATACTCTAGGCTAATGCCTATTTTGCCTCCTTTTCCCCAGGTCTAGATGGAGGGAATATAAATGTGAAGGAATGAACTGGGAATTGGGGGGAAGGAACTTGAGATGGAGACTGAGATAGCTTTACCAGAAAACCCCACAGGGATGTTCCCTGGTATTGTAGTTCTTTTTTCAAAGTCATAACTCATAAATTTAAAGTTCACACCAGGTTCTGTGGGTGTGGGGAGAGGGAGGAAGTCAAAAAAAGTGGTGGTGAAATGAAGAAGTAAATGAGATGAGCACACTCTGCAAAAGAACTGAGGACGATATGAAAACCAAAGAACATAGAGATGAAAACAACCTTAGAGGTTGGGTACAATTCCCTCATTTTAGAGATGAGGAAACTGAGGTCCAGCTTTAATGACTTGCCAAGATCATGCAGGTACAAATGGAAGAAAGTTAGCCAGGATCTAACCTCAAGTCTACACTGCCAAAGGAACTGGTAGGGGAGAAAGATAAGGTAGGTTGAATTATGGGACTGGGCATTAAATGATTTTCTGGGGATCTAGACTGACATCAGAGGTCCTTACTTCAGAAGAAAACCATTTATATTAAAAAAAAATAACAGCTATGAGACCATTTCAAAGAAAAGAAATTCATGAACCCCTTAAACTATTTTAATTTCAAGTTAAGAACCTCCAATCTACAGGATTACCAAAATTTCATCCAGTACAAAGGGTAACCCAAGTAGACAAGGCCGATTTTCTCCAGCAACCTAGCCCTCATCCATGTGTTTATTATGTAGGTTATACAGAGGGGAGTTACAGATAAGAAGACTGGAAAGATGGGAAGGGGCAAAGCTATGGAGAGCTTCTATTTGATAGGGATAGGGGCTACACCTGTGATTTCATTTATATAAAGAACTCCCAGGAGAGAAACCCCCTTCATCTGTGTAGATTGGCACCTTCTCTGTAACTCACAGTAGTAGAGAGTTCCCATACGCTATACGTATCTTGAGGATTGAGACTGATTAATTTTTCTTTGTGTTCCCAGTAGCTAGCACAGTACCTGACTGATTAATTTTGATTGATAGGTCATTGGCTTCCTTCACTCCAGGGTCCCAAGAAAAATGTTATTAATGTCTAGGACCCAGGTAGTCTGGATATCTAGTTTTGGTAGGACTGGTCTTGTCCTTATGATCGAATCCTGCCTTCTCCTTAACATTTTTTTTTTGTAGGTTGCACATACCTAACTGATCAATTCATACTTTTTGGGGAGGGGGTAGGTCATAGTGGGAGAGGGTTTAAATTTATGATGTCTTGACATATAGAGCTTCAGTCTCCTCCATATTTAAACTCTGAGCTTCTGAAGGAGAGAGAATCTGTCTACTAATATTCTACCTTTTCTGACACCACATTCCTGAGTTCTGTGTTCATCATATAACAGGTATTCATTCAACAACTGTTGCCTGGCTGTCAAGTTCATGTATTTTCTGTATCCTACTCCTTTAATGATCTTTGATCATATTTTGTGCCTGGAAATAGAGGATCAATTTGTAAATAATGTTTAGTTTCTTTTTCTCCAGACCAGATAAAATATTTCTTTTTGTATGTCATGCCTCCCCTGAGAAGATATGGGGATGGCATTTTGCTTACCATTTCTTAGCTCAGAATGATAGAGAGTAGCCATCTTATAGTCTGAGCCTCTCTTAGGTTAATTCACTTACATAAAAATTTGCAAATGACTTTCTAGCTGCTGAAAATCCCAACCTTTTAATATATGGCCCATTTGCTATGGAGAGCCCAATGGTCATCCTTTAAATACAGAACTTCTGTTCCTTGTTGAAGCTTTGTTTGTTTTTAACTTTTTCACTACATAGATAGTTGTCCCAGGCTTTAGAATTAGAAATATATCACCTAAATATCACCCGGCAGGCATTTAGCAAGACTTTAATACCATACCATGATGTTAGAGAGATGCAGGCAAGAGAGCAAAGTGAACAGAATGGCAGGAGAGAGTGAAAGAGAGAAAAATGAGGCCGAGGGGGAGGATTTGAAAAGCTGATCACAATAGCTGACATTTAGACCAGCATTAAATCCTCCTTTCATCCTCAGAATACCCTGGGAGGTGTAGGTTATACAAGTATTAGCCCATTTGGAAGGAGAAAGAAATAATTCCAAAGAAGTTAGGAAACCCACATTGCTTGCATTGAACCCAGGGCTGCTGACTTCCATTACACTTCATTCATTGGTCATTCAGTTAAGTCTTTTATTTCCTTTGTGTCTCATTTCCTTGTGGTATAAAATGAGTGTTTATGAGGTTTATATTAAACTATTTTGTACTCTGCCTTTGTGACCACCATTGTAGTGATAGTAATAGCTGCCATTTGGTATGGGGAATTTTATTTTGAAAAGTGTTTTTTTCAATTTTTGGAAACTTTTTAATCTTTTTTAATTTGAGCTTCAAAACTCTAGTAAAAAGATGCTATAAATATTACAGAAGAGGAAATTTAGGAGGAAAGAATTTGTTCTGGGTCAAACAGATAGGTAAGTATTGGAAATAAGAGTTTGAAACCAGGCAATCTTGACTTTAAATCCAACCCTCTTTTTATTATACTATTGGGGGACTTTCTGGGGTTGAGGATAGACTCTATGGTTGTTTTTTCCATATAAAGCTAACAAGCTGAAAATAAGGTCTATCTTCTTAGCCCTTTTATAACTATCCAACTCATTGTTGGACACATTTTCCACTTCTTCTGGAATCTTCTAGACACTTTCCTAGAAATGAGTCCACTCTTGTATTCTCTTCTCTCCTTTGAATTAAGGAGATGATGATGAGCCTCTGGGAACTTTAATTAGTCTGGTCCTTGGACAACAGAAATGTATCCTAGCCTGTATTAAAGCCTTGACAGCAAGCTATGAACCTGCCAGAACTAGCCTCCTGTTTAGACTTTGAAAATAAAATCTTTTCCTTGACCCAGTGAGACACTGGAATAGGTCTTTTAGTGGAGATGAAAAAAAAAGATGATGTATGAAAGAAACTTAATTTAATCTTGCTGACTGTGATAGCAAGTGTCAGTCATTGTGCCATGATAAATCAATGACCACAGAGACTACTAAGGAAGACACAGGAGAGTATTTTTTAGACTGAATGGCCACAGTACTTTTTGAGTCTTAGAACCATAAAATCCTGGAAGATTAGACCAACTTCTTTTCAACTCAACAAAAGTAGAAAACTCATTTTCTTTTTAAAACAATAAGGAAATGGATACTTACTATTGAAATGCCTTGCTTAAGGTCATACATAAGAATAGTAATAGTGAACATTTATATAGTGCTTTCAGGTTTTCAAAGTACTTTACAAATATTATCTCACTTGATCCCTCATAACAATCCTAGAAGGGAGATGCTATTCCCATTTTACAGATGAGGAGACTTAAGCAGATAGGGGTTAAGTGGCTAATTAGTATCTGAGACTGTATTTGAACTAGAGTCTTCCAGAGTATTATATCAGCTCTAGAACTCTTCAAGAACTCTCTCCAGACCCATCTGCCTCATGCAACTAGGGTAACAGCTGGGATTTGAATCTAAATCATTTCACTCTGAATTGAATGCTCTTTAGTTTATATATACTGTTCTCATGTCTAGCTGTTGTTGTTACCTTCCTCTAGTAACTTCTTCACTTCCCCAGTTTAGTATCTCTGGTCTATGGAGCCAAATATGGAGCTGTTTAGTTTGGTCAAAATGAGAGTAAATGGGATCTGAGAGGCACAAAATCCTAGGAGCTTCCCTATGAATTGCATGAATGGGAGTGAAGTCTTGTTGAGGACTATTTTGAGTGCTTGGGTCCATGGGTTTTTGTTTGTTTAGTTTGTTTTTGTTTCTGAAGTCTGAGAGGCAGCAATGTCTAGTGAGCTAGCATAGAGTCCAAGAAGAACTGTGTTGAAGACTTGCCTCTGAAATGTACTATTGTATTACCCTGGACCAGTGGCTTCACTTTCAATGCTCTAGGAGGCAACTCTCTGAAACTGTTAACTTCAGAGAAGCTAGAAATCTGCATTCAGAGAGGAAGTTCTTTACCTTGAGCCCCTATTCTTTAATAAAACTACAAGTCCAATCTCTATACTTTATGAGATCTAAATTTTTTAGATAGGTTGATGGATAAGTGAGGCATCACTGTAAACATAGATATTGTTTGTTATTATGTATCAAAATCCTCTGAGTACAGATTCAGTAAAGGTCCCCTACTTTCTGTCAATGTATATTTAGTGGCCTGTGGAAGTAGGGAATACAGTAAATTACTTTCACAGGGAGCAAATATACAATAGAGTTCATGACCCACTGTGGATTTTATGACAGCAAACCTATTATTCATTCCTTGTTTGGTTTAAATTCCAACTTGGAGAGTTTGAACCCTTGTGGAATGTGACAAATTTTAACGACTATCATCATGGCCACTTTTTAATGGTAGATTGCAACAGGAGGCTGTATTTCTCTAGGCATGGCTCACAGGAGAACAGGATTATTTATTACTGTTTTGAAAAGAACTTTGAGTGTCTTATAGCTATACAGTTTTATTTTTATTCTCCACTGTGGGGAGATCTGTCTCTAGAACTCTCCAAAAACTTGTCAGACCTCATCACATGAACCTAGCTTAATGAAGAAAATAATTCCTATCATGTAAGAATCCCGTGAAGTCTGGGCATGCTGTACTAATTAGTGGCACCTTTGGTCTTAGTGGTAGTTGACACATGACATTTGTTCCTCCTATAACTAAGAAAGTGGCTAATATATGCCTGATGTGACTTGGTTCTGCTTCAGAATGTTTTTGAAATATAGATAATGCTGCAGAAAATAAATCAAATTACTCTAAAGTTAGGGCAGTCGCAGATATTGAAAACCCAAGTTTGATCTGCCAGAAAGTTATATAAAAATGGTTGCAGAGGAATTTATAATGGCATTTGATTTCAAAGCTATAATATCACAGTAATTTATTTTCACATCAATGGGTTATCATCATAATAGGATTATGGAATTTAAAACTGGAAGGTACATCAGAAATTATCTAATTTAGTTCCCTCGTCTTTTCAGATGAGGAAATGAAGACCTGGATTGATTAAAGTAACTGGCTCAAGATTGCATAGGAAATAACAGATCTACCTGGGAGTCATACTTGGGCCCTTTGACTATAAATGCAGTGCTTTGTTACATCTTGCTGCTTTTTGAAGACTGTTTTCCAAGCTGCAAAGCTTGTCTGCCAGGTTTAAGTAAATGAGAGATTGAATGGCTAAAGTTTGGGTCATAGAGCTCTGAGACTTTACCCTATAGGGAAATCCAAATATTGAAGTATATCATTTCCATCAGTGTTTTTACCCTGTCTCTTGCCTTCAGCAAGAAACCTTTCCCAATTCTTCTTGATGTTTAAGTGCCCTTTCTCTGAGATTATCTCCAGTTAATTCTTTATCTTGTTTGTACATGGTTGTTTGCATGTTGTCTCTTTCCTTCCTCTCTTCCTCATTAGACTGTAAGCTCCTTGAGGGTAGGGACTGCTTTTGCACTGCTTGGCACATAGTAGGGACATAAATGTTTGTTGACTTTTTAAAAGATGGCTACTGTTTCTTTCTTTTCTACCATCACACATGGCTAAAGCATGTGCTTTATTTTATGCCTGTGGACCTGATTGTAGCTCAGCACTGTGTTAAAAACACACAAGGTGATATTTTGGTAACTTTTGTAGTTAGCTATCCTCTGTTATTACACACAATTTCTTTTTGTCCTAGCACAGATGAAGATAAATCCACAAAATTGTGAGGAACCTAGAAATTGAAAAAGGGGCTAGATCTTATCAACCTATCCTTTCTGGCCACTTTAAACCTCTCAGCGCAATTCTTATCACTTACCTAACCCCTTTCAGAGAATGATTGGGGATGGCTTACTACTATTTTTAACATTCTCTTGTGAAAAGAGAGATGGAACTATGATTTAAAAAAAAAATCATTCATATTAAACTCTGTCTCTGTATGGTCTCTTTCTGATCCCCTGTACCTACCGTCTCCCTAAATCATCTTGTATCTGTTTGTAGCTATATATTCTAATGTTGTTTCCCTTCAGTAAAGTATGTTCTCTGAGGGATGGACTATTTTGTCTTTGTTATTGTATCACCACTATCTTCTAGTACATACCTTTGACTGATAGACGAACATATCTTATGTACCAACTGTTTACCTCCTTCTCTCTACCTCTAAGCATTCTTAACAGCTCAATACCACTTCTTCCAGACACTTTCTTGTATTCCTTTAGTTTTTATTGCTTCCTCCTTCCTTGAAGTTACTTATCTGTGCATTGATCATTTCCCCTTGTAGCATCCTTGAGGTCAGGGGCTGGTTTTGTTTTTTATTTGGATCTCTTACATTATGTAGAATATCTTGTTCACAGTAGACCCTGTGGGTGAAAAATAGGAACCATAATCATTGCTTGACTTCTTTTTGTTTTACTTGAATTTTTTTTATTAACAAATGCTTTATTAATTTCTGGTTTACATCATTCATTTCCGCCAGATTTTGAGTTACAATTTTTCCCCTACCCACCACCCCAGAATAACAGTCCCACAAAATATCCCCTCATCCAATCTGCTCTCTCCCATATCTTCTCCCATACCCCCTTCGACTTTACCATTAAGGCGAGGTGAGTCTCTGTGCCCCAATGCCTGAACATCTTATCTCCCAATTACATGTAAAATAGTATTAATAATAGTGTTTATATATATTTGAAACATTTAATTTTAAAACCTCGAATTTCAGATCCATTCCCTTCCTCCCTTGTCACCCACTCCCTCTGGGAAGATAAGCAATTCAGTATGCGTTGTACATGTATATCTATGCAAAACATTACCATAGAAGATATATTGTAAAAGGCTGCTTATAATTCCCTCCCACCCATCCCACCCCCCACCCTGGTCCATTCTCTACTTTGATCCTGTCCCTCTTTGAAAGTGGGTACTTCCAACCTCCCCTCCCCCCAGAATGCCCTCCCCTCTTATCCCCCTTCCCCCTACTCTCCAGCAGGGTGAGATATCCCATTTAGTATGTATGTCATTTTCTCCCTGAGCCAGATTCAATGAGAATATTGTTTTGCCTTTTTGCCTTCCTGTTCTTCCCCTCCCCTGCAGCCACTTCCCCTTGCTTCTTCTACATGAGATAGTTTATCCTACCCTGTCTCTCCCCATCTCCTCTTGTCACTTTAATCTCTTACCTCATAACTTCACCCCTTAAGTATCATCCCTTCCTACCAAATTCAACCCATGCCCTCTATCCATGTATAACTGTAAACATATATACACACATTCACATATGTATTCATATGCCCATATACCCTTCTTCCATTATTTACATAAAGAGAGAGGTTTCATCAGTCACAGTTATTGTTTTTCCATGTAGGAATGTAAATAGTTCAACTTTGATAAGTTCCTTTTGATTTTTTTCCCCTGATTACCTTCTCAGGCATCTCTTGCTTCTTGTGTCTGGATGTCAAATTTTCTATTCAATTCTGGTTTTTTCCTCAAGAATGCTTGAAAGTCCTTTATTCCACTGAATGACCATATTTTCCCCTGAAACACAATGCTCAGTTTTGCTGGGTAGGTGACCCTTGGCCTCAATCCCAGCTCTTTTGCCCTCTGGAATATGATATTCCATGCCCTTCTATCCCTCGGTGTAGAAGCTGCCAGGTCCTGTGCTATTCTGATTGTGTTTCCACAATATTGAAATTGTTTCTTCCTGGCTGCTTGTAGTATTTTCTCCTTGATCTGAGGATTCTGGAACCTGGCTATAATATTCCTAGGAATTTTCTTTTTGGGATCTTTTTCAGGAGGTGATCAGTGGATTCTTTCAACCTTTATTTTGCCCTCACGGTTTAAAACATCAGGGCAATTTTCCTTGAGAATTTCTTGAAGGGTGATTTCTAGGTACTTTCTTTGATCATGGCTTTCAGGCAGTCCAATAATTTTTAAATTATCTCTCCTGGATCTATTTTCCAGGTCAGTGGTTTTTCCCATGAGATATTTCACACTGCCTTCTATTCTTTCATTTCTTGATTTCTCATAAAGTCATTAGCTTCCATTTGCTCCAGTCTAACTCTGAAGGAATGAATCTCCTCAGTGATATTTGAGATTCTTTTTCCTTCTGGCAAATTCGGCTTTTTAAGGCATTCTTATCCTCATTGCCCTTTTGGGCCTCCTTTGCCATTTGAGTTAGTCTATTTTTTAGGGTGTTATTTTCCTCAGTCAGGCTATTGACTCTCATTTCATACTTTTCCTGCATCCTTCTCATTTCTCTTCCCAATTTTTCCTCCACTTCTCTTATCTGCTTCTTAAGGTCCTCAATGGCCTGTAACCCACTCATATTTTCCTTTGGGGCTTTTGGAGCAGGATTTCTGATCTCACAGTCCTCCTCCTCACAGTCCTCCTCCTGTTCCTGCTTCGATCCTCTTTGCCCCCAAAATAGGAGTCTAATGTTGCATTTTTCTGTTTATTTTGTTTCCTTTGCCTAGGCATGTTGCCACTTAATTACTTGACTTTTGGGCTTGATGCCACAGTTGGACTCTGCCACCAGACAGGGGAGCTTCCGTCCCAAATGTTGGGGGTCTTCACAACTTCTGGTTCTGGCAAGTTGGATACCCACCCCAGACCTCCCCCCAGATCAAAATCCAGATCCAAGCAGGTTAAAGCAAGAGCGATTAACCTCCAAGACTGATTGCTGGATCTCCCTACAGTTCGCAAGCCAGGAGCTGATGCTGCCACTGAAGCTACAAAATGGCGAGTGTCTCCTCAGTGATTTCTAGCCCTGAGGGGAGGAAGCCGACTCATTTCCCAAATACTGCTCCCAGAGTCCATAGGGCACTAACCTCTTACTTTGTCCTAGGCATGTCTGTGTTGATAATTCTGGAATCACCACAGCTGCTGGTGTTCTGGGGTCCCTCTGGCCCAGCCGCCCTGGGGCTAAAACAGGTTCATGTGGACCTGGGCTCGGCTCTCTGAGCTGGCTGTTGGTTCCCAGAGAGCTGTGCTGGCCCTCCCCGGAGGGCTGCTGGGCTGTCCTCAGCCGGAGGTTAGCTTCTCTGTGTTGTTCTGTGGGTGCTAGCGTTCCAGAAGTTGTTCATAGACCCCTTTTACATAGTTTGGAAGTGGAGTGGGGCAGAGCACCTTGAAAGTGCTGTTTCTACTCTGCCATCTTAGCTCCGCCATTCCTTGACTTCTTGATGGATTAACAATGTAGAAGTCCCCCAATTGTGCATGTCCTAATGCTGAAAAGTAAAGAGATACAGAGTTTTCTCTCTGGAGATGGATAGTATTTTTCATCATGGTTCCTTTGGAATTATCTTGAAACATTGTCTTGATCAGAATAGCTAAGTCTTTCAGAGTTGATCATTGTTACTACTAATTGTTGCTATGTATAATAATGCTGATTATTTTCAATTGTGAAAGGGGGAAGTAGTTAAAGAAGGTTCCAGGAGGAAGGTATACCTGATGGAGGCCTCGAAGGGAGGGGAGGGGCTTGAGATATACAAGCATATGAGATGAAGCAGCAAAATTACAAGGAGAGTAGAGAACAGGATGAAAAGAGGAAAAGAGAATAGTCCAATCAAACTGGATGATATATAGTCCTGATAGAATATATGAATATGTAGACTATAGCATATGAATATACAATGTAGCATATGAGTATATGGAATTTAACAAGTTGGCATTTATATGTTGCTTTAAGGTTTCTAAAACACTTAAAAATATTATCTGATTTTGTCCTCAGAACAGCCCTGAGAGGTAGGTGCTATTATGATCCCCATTTTATAGATGAGGAAACTGATACTGACAGAGGAGAGGGTAAGTGATCCAGGATGACACTACTGGTAAGCTTTGAAGACAAGATTTGATCATCCAGATTCTGAGGCTCAGTGGATAGAGAGTCAGGAAGACTTATCTTCATGAGCTTAAAACTGCCCTCGGTCACTTACTAGCTATATGGCCTTGGGCATGTCCCTTCACCTTGTTTGCTTTAATATCCTTATCTGTAAAATGATCTGGAAAAGGAAATGGCAAGCTACTTTATTAATACTTTGCTGAGAAAATTCCAAATGGAGTCATGATGTGACTAAACAACAACTTCTAGATTCTAAGTCCTGTCCCTTTTTGCTGTGCCTCTTAGCTGCCTTGTCTAAGAGAGAATAAAGGAAACTTAGAGACCATTTGGTCCAACCCTCAGAGAAGGGACCTCAGGAAGGCCCTTGTAATTAAGTGACTTGTCCAAGGTGATGCAGATGGTAAGCATCAGAGGCAGATTTTGAACTTTGGAGTCTACTGACTCCAAAGCTGTTCCACTTTCTACTCTAGCATGCTGAAACTAGTTGTGGAAGACTCTGAATCTTGGATCAGAGGTTTGTACTTTATTGAGTAGACAAGGAGGAGCCACTGAACATTTTTAAATAGATGAATAAAGAAGTCCATTAATTAGTAAGTTGAATTTTGGCATCTATCAAAGTAGCTGAGTGAACAGAAGCTGTACTGCTGGAGGGTGTGATTACAATCTCCTAAAGGTAGGGAAAAACCATCTCCTCTCTCTTTCCCCTCCTTACTATTCCCTCCTTAAAACACCACATAGCAACTTAATTAGATACATATTCTCATCTAATGCACCATCATCCATATCTTACCATCAGTCTTCCATAAAAGATCCACTCCCACATCCTGGAGGCCTTCCTTGACTCTTAATATTGAGGGCACTGGGGGAACTTCCCAGCTGTATTAGTGTGGTCTTAGAACAAGAAAGACAAAAAGATGATTATGCATTTGTGTATAAATTGTACTCACACTATCATTACTACCAGGACTAGTTGGCCAGATGTTTAGTTCCTGTGATGACAAACACCCCAAGAGCATATCAGTATATCAGTTTAGTAAAAACAGAAATGTTTAGCAAGCCAGTGCTTAAATAATAGAGAAAGAGAAAAGTAATAGTTGATGTCAAACATATGGCAGGTTAGCATGTAATGAGTGATTTTTGAGTTTGTGACCCTAGTAACAGAGGAAGAAGACTTCAAAACTACTCATTTATTTCAGAGATATGTCATTTTCATTTACATTCTGTACAATCGAGCTGCTAATTTGGGTTTCTATTGGAAAAGATTTTCAAGGGAATAGTTAACCTCCCTTAACACTATCTGTGTTTTCAAAATTAGTTTGTTGCAGTTAAAATGGAGTAATTCTGTCACTGATTCTTTACCTAGACAATAGTGATGTGATCTCCCATTCCCCCCATTTTTAAGGAGATTAGAAAATGAGGATAGGGAGAATTGTAAAAAAAAAAAAAAAGGAAGGAAGGAAGAAGGAAGGAAAGGAAGAAAGAAAGAGATATGACATGCTCATTAGAATGCTTAATTTGGCATCATAAAGACATGATTGTGAATCCTACGTCAGACACAGTGTAACCCTGGGCAAGTCACTTAATCTTAAAGTAGGACTCAGTTTCTTCATCTATAAGATGAGAAAGATGTCTGTAATGTCTTAGAGGGTTGTCATATGAATTCAATCCAACAGGCACATTTTATTTAGCACTTAATATACAAGATGGGACAGCTAGGTGGTCCAGTAGATAGAACACTTGTCCTGGAGTCAGGAAGACCTGAGTTCAAAATGTGGCCTCAGACAAGTCACTTCACCTTGTTTGTCCCAGTTTCCTTACCTATAAAATAAGCTGGAGAAGGAAATGGCAAATTAGTATTTTTGCCAAGAAAACTACAAATGGAGTCACAAAGAGTAAGACACAACTGAATAACAACATTTTAAAGATACTGTACTATGTGTTGGAGATTCAAAGACAAAAAAAAAATGTATCCTTGCCCTTAAGGAGGTTACATTCTACTAAGTCAAATGAAATTGTGTAGAACACTTTTGTTTTCCCTTTGGAAATATCATTCTAGATCTTAAAGCACATTATAAATGTCAGCAATAGTAAGAATGTAAATATTAAACTCTTAGAAGGGGGGAGGGGTACCCATTGGGTACCCAAATAAATACCCATTATTTTACCCTTTCCCCTCTTAGCACAATCCAGTGGCTCCCTATCATCATTGGTATCAATTGTAAAACATTCTGCTTTGTTTTTAAAGACCTATATAACTTGCCCTCCGTCCTCTACCTTTCTTTATTTTTTTTTCTTCTTTTTGGAAGGGGGAAGGCAGGGCAATTGGGGTTAAGTTACTTGCCCAAGGTCACGTGGCTAGTAAAGTGTTAAGTGTCTGAGGTCGGATTTGAACTAAGGTCCTCCTGACTCCAGGACTTGTGCTCTATTCACTTCTTCACCAAACCACCCTGCCTCCACCTTTCTGATCTCTTTATATTTTATACGTCCCCCTTTGTACTCATGGATCTAGTGGCACTGCCTGCTTGCTGCATCTTGAACAAACATACTCCATATCTCAATTTCAGAGATTTTTGCTGGCTGTTCTCTCATCCCTGGAGTACTTGCCTTCATTTCCTTCTCTTGGCTTTCCTTAAGGTCCAAGTTGAAAATCCCATCTTTGACAGGAAGCCTTTTCCCATCCCCCTTCATTTTACTAGCTTCCCTCTGTTATTATTTCCAAATGAGCCTGTCTATAACTTGTTTGGATGTATTTGTTTACATGTTGTCTCCCTGTTAGTCTATGAGTTCCTTGAGAGCAGGGATTGCCTTTCTTTATACCTGTTGTACTTTACACAGTGTCTGGCACATAGTAGGCACTTAGTGAAGGTGTATGGACTGACTGTGGAGTCATTTTTTCTAAACAGAAGGTGGGGTCTTTACATTTCTTTTCACAGTCATTTTTTTTACAGATTTTATTTTAAATTTATTAATTTCAAAATATTTTAATAAATGTTTATTAAAATAATAAATTTTTCTTTTAAAAAATCTGTCATTTTTCCAGCTACTCCCCCTTTCCCTTCCCACAATAAATCATGTCCCTTGTTATAGCCAAGAAGTAGTTAAGTTGTTCTAATTAATTGGTTCAATGTATAGAGTGGTAGACTTGGAGTTAGGAAGACATGAGTTCAAATCCTGCCTTATTAGACATGTTATCTGGGGCAAGTAACTTAAATTCTCAGCCTCATTTTCCTCATCTATAAAATGGGTGATAATAGCACCTACCTCATAGAATTTTTTTGAAGATCAAATGAAACATGTAAAGTGTTTTGCAAGCTTTAAAGTGGTGTGTGTGTGTGTGTGTGTGTGTGTGTGTGTGTGTGTGTTTTTCCACTGAAGAAGGTTGTCTTACTTTTGTCACAAAGGAAGAGACCAGGGAATCATGGAGTTAAAGCCAAAGGTAATTTGGAACCATATAGTCTAACCATGCTTCCCCCACCTCCTTTTACAGATAAGGGAAGAAACTGAGACCCAGGAAGTTTCAGTGATTTTCCCAAAGGTATCCTCCAGGTAGTAAATAAGAATCACAGGCAATATTTGAACCCATGTTCTCTAATACCAGGGCCACTGCTTTTTCCACCCTACCCAATATTTGTGGAAGGGAGTTGAATGACTGGGATGTAGGTGGGTACAATTGGTAGAATAATGATTTTAGACTGGGAAAGGACAGTTGGAGATAGGGTATCCAATTTACCCTTTTCTTAAAATTTGAAATCTGAAAAAAAATACTGCTGAAAATCCTTTTCATTTTGCAAAACTTTTATGTTCTTTGTCTCACCCACTGTCCTTGTAATTTAGCTAATCGCTTTTATTAGCCTTTGGTCACATTGCTTTTTCCTTTGCTTCTAGCATTTTTCTTCCAAGCAGTGGTCATCTGCTTTACTTTCTCTGCACTGTTCCTTGGACCATTTTTCTTCTCTGTCTTCCTTATGGCCTTTAAGGACATGATTTCTGAATTCCATTAAATGTGCTCTCCAGCATGCTTTCAGAAACTATTTCTTAATGTTCTGAGGAGTGTGAGTAGTTAAGGGTTGCTCTTCCTAAAAATATCTATTCTTTTCTAGTCTCAGCATGTTTCTCCCTTTCAATGACAACCTTTAAGCTTAAAGATTAAGGAACTTTTAGGGTATAGGAAGGAGAAAAACCAAGAGAATGCTAGAAAAGAAGGTTAGGATCACAGGCCTGGAACTCTAAGTACTATAGAGACCATCTCATCTAGTCCTTTCTTTTTATATATGGGGAACCTGAGGCCCAGTGAGGTTAATTACCTAGCCCAAGGCTGTACAGATTGTAGACCTCAGAAACAAGTTCTTTTCCCTGATAGGTTAGTGTGTTTATTTTCCACAACCACAATGCACAAGTGTCCCTTCCGTATGCATTTATATACCATGGTGGTTTTGGAGTTCTTGCTCAGATTTTTTTTCTTCCAGTTATTGCTTCCAGTTGCATTTTATTATAGCTTGGTGGATGGTTACTTAATTTCCTCATATTTTTCAATTCTTAAATTATTCCTTCTTTATGAAATATAACTGGGAAACTAGCTAGGTGGCTAAGTGGATAGAGTGCTGGACATGAAGTCAGAAAGACTCATCTTCCTGAATTCAAATATATGTGACTTGGTGGGTCATATAACCCTGTTTGGTTCAATTTCTTCATTTGTAAAATGAGCTGGAAAAGGAAATAGTGAGCCACTCTAGTATCTTTACCTGGAAAACCCCAAATGGGGTTATGAAGAGTTAGATATGACTGAAAAACAACAACAAAAATGAGACATGTAAATTATTTGATCTTCTATGTTTCCTTGATGGCTTTAATAACTGACCTATTTGTATGACATTTCAGTTATAATAGCTCAAATATATACAGCATTTTAAGTTTTAAAACGTGGCTTACGTACATGCTATATGTAAAGGATCATCTTATTTTATCCTCACAATAATCTTGTGCTGCTATCCATATCTTGCAAATGAGGAAACTGAGACTCAGAGAGGTTTATCACCCAGTCTGGATCTTAGTAGCTTTTATCGATTTGTTCCCAAATCATTCTCCTTCCTTTTTCATTGGGTCCAGTGATCATAATTTTTCACTCCATTCTGTCTTCTGAATATTATATGGATTATATTATATATAATTATATCATATTAATGGATTTTGGTATATATGTTGATGTTCCCTCAACATCAGGGGGTAGCTAGATGGTGCGGTTGATAGAGTGCAGGAAGACTGATATTGCCAAGGTTAAATCTGGCCTCGGATACTTACTAGCTGTATGACCCTAAGAAAGTCACGTTAACCTGCTAGCCTCAGTTCCTCATCTATAAAATGAACTATAGAAGGAAATGGCAAGCTACTCTAGTATCTTTGCCAAGAAAACTCCAAATGGGGTCACAAAGAGTTGGGCATGACTTAAATGACTGAACAACAACACCAGAACCTCCCAATTCCTCAACCTATTTATTCTTAAACTAGCTACACTGGCCTTCTTGCTGTTTGTCTAACCTGGTCATTCATTTTCACTGGCAGTTGCTCATGCCTGGAAAGTTTTTCCTCCTCACTTCTACCTCTTAGCTTCTCTGGCTTCCTTCAAAACTCAGCACATATCCCACCTTGAGTAAACGACCTTTCCCAGACTCCCCAGCTGCTAATGCTAATATTCTGAGGTTACCTCAGAGTAATGTAATATTAATTACAATTAATATTAATGAATATTATTATACTATTGTCTCCCTCATTAGGATGTGAGCTCCATGAAGACAGGGATTTTTTTTTTTGCCTTTCTTTGTAATTCCTAGCATTTAGTCCAGTGCTAGGCACATTAATTAAATGCACTGACTGACTGATGGATTATGATTCTAGACCATGAAGGAATTTCAGAGGCTCTTTATTCCAGTCTCATTTTGCTGATAAAAAATAAAAAATGAGGCACAGGGCAGGGAAGTAAATGACTTGACCAAATTGACATTGGTTGTAAGTGTCACAAGTGGGGTTTGAATCTCAGTAGCTAGGCAACTAGGTGGCATAATAGATAGAGTGCTGGGCCTGGAGTCAGGAAGATTCTTCTTCCTGGGTTCAAATGTGGCCTTAGACACTTACTATCTGTGTGACCCTGGGCAAGTCACTTCACCTTGTTTGCCTCAGTTTCTTCATCTGTAAAATGAGCTGAGGAAGGAAATGGCAAAATCACTTAAAATTTTTACCAACAAAAGCCCAAAATGGGGTTACAAAGACTTAAATGACTGAACAACAACAATGGCAAACTAGAGGAAGGGTGGTACTAATAGGAGTGTACCCTTTTGGAGAATTAGTTGTTTTGTTTTGGTGAAATTGTAATGCTCTGAAAGAAGTTAGCAAAGAGGGCATGAAAAGAGTTGTACTGCATAAAGGAGCACTGTAATGAAACATAAAGCAAACAGACTCTGGCTTCCAAATCCTCTTCTAAATAGGCAAGCTAATAAAAACATATTGCTTTTTATTTGATGAGCTAGCCTGGACAAATAGTTACATGCTATGGTAATAAAGCCATACAAACTTTTCCCTGGTGCCGCCTCTTAGAAATCTTTTATTTAATTTTCCTATTTGGGGAGATTGAAGACTCATTTCAGAAACTACCATGTTGACCCCTGCTTGTTCATAATGAGGATACCAGAATGAAGAGGCCTTGTGGATCCTGGGAGGATGATCCTGGGGAGATTGGTGTTAAATGGCTTCAACAGGATTAATGGGAGACTCTGAGCATCCTCATCCGTAGGAGGCCTCTCTGGCTTTAATTCAATTCAGTGAAAAATTTAAGGACTGTTATTGTTGATGGTGGTGTAAAGAGCTAGCCTTGGAACCAGGAACACCTAGGTTCGTTTCCAGCCTCTTGACACTCTACAAGCTGGGCAATTTTAGGATGGTTATTTGAGCACCTAGGTACTCTCTATGACTCTTAAATTGCAGAAAAGAGTGCTCATCTGCATTGGTAGAGGGAGCTTCTTCGATCTGGGAGTTCCTTATCCCAGTGGAATCCCAAATCGAGTTTCTATCTGTACTGTGTATCAGGATGTTGCTAGCTAGGGCTAAGTACTGGGGGGAGTACAAAGAGAAAAAGAAAATCTCTGTCCTAAGGGGGCTTATTTTTTATTGCTCTGATTTTTCAGGTTATTGAAGGATGATGTCAGCAGAGTGCGGGGATTCTCAGGATGTAGTTGCTGCTTTGGTAATAGTGTTATAGAAAGTACACTTAACTGGGAGTGAGAAGCCTTGGACAAGTCCCTTAACTGCCCTAGGCTTCCCCTTATTCATCTGTAAAATGGGGAGGTGGTACTGTATAGAGCTATGAAGGCTCATCAAACAATAACTGTCTATGATTTTTTGAATGAGTCTGGCTCATTGGTGTCTTTTTCATGAGATGAATTTCAAATGAAGAATGATTCAGGTTATTTGCCTCCCCATAGAATTGGAAGAGCATTTGTCAAAACTATAGTTCATACCTGAATGTGACCTTTAAAAAGTCTGTTGGTTCTACTGCATAGATTGCAAGGGAAATGCCCCAAAGGAAGATCTGAAATCTCAGATCAGCTTCAACTGTAAAAGTCGCTGTAATCTCTCCATAAGAGGGATAGCAATGTACTAAGTGAGCCCCTATGGAGTTTTCTGGAGTTCCTAAATTCTCTTCATCTAGGCTCATTAACTTGGTTGTTGCCAGAGTTGGAATTGTTTAATCAGTCTCCATTAAAGCTGGGCTCCCACTTGATCTCATTTTGTGTAGTATAACAGACTTTCCTGTTACTTTTAAGGCCCTCATTGGCGTACCCCACACAGGCCTGTATGTCCTTGTAGTGTTCTTTAAAAAAGGTGGGGGTGGGGCAGGGAGAAGGGCAAAAATAAGCTTGTGTGATACTCGGAGTTCGGTCTCAGCAATGTATCTTCAGTTGGACATGGCATGGGGTGCCAGATGGTATTGCAGCCTCCTGCTGTGCTAATGAATAGGCATTTGCTGGAAAACCTTGAGCTGCTCTTGAATGTTCTATGCATAAAATGTACCTTAAACATAAAACACTGCCAGTGGCAATTTGCAGGGTTTTTCTTCTCTCTTTCTTTCTTTCTCTCTCTCTCTCTCTCTCTCTCTCTCTCTCTCTCTCTCTCTCTCTCTCTCCCTCTTTCCCTCCCTTCTTTTTTTTTTTTTAAAGCAAGGAGAAAAAAGGTGAAAATGATTTTTCAGAATGATTTTCTATCCGTTGAACTAGCTTTATTGATGAGCAGTATTGTTACCTACTTTGTTTTTCTCCTTTTCATGTGGATCTCTAAGAATATATGTGTTTTATAAGCTTCATGCCATAGAAGCTTTCATCCATTCTTCAAGCTCTGTATCTAGCCAGGAGAGGAGGACAATGGGGGAATTCTCAGAAGAACTAGACTTAGCAGCATTGAGTACCAACTCCGTTAATGTCCTCAGGGGACTGTTTGGACACATTGCAACACATGAGTTTACCAGGCATTACTTTGAGATGTTCTAAGTAGATTTTCTGTCATTTGGCCTGGCAGCAACATCCCTGAGATCTAGAAAGGGAAGCAAAGAGTACAGTGTTACTTTAGCTTTTCAAAGCCTAACATGATAAAAATCTTTTTCCTAGATGCTAAGAAGCAAGTTGGGGTTGGAACCCAGGAGCTCATTGTTCTGTTCCTGCTAAATTAACTCTGCAGATAAACCATAATTTTGTACTTATGCAAAATTAAGGTTTTTTAAGAAAAGTTATTGAAATTTCCCTTGAAATCCTCACGTATCCAATTATATAGAAAAAAAAAACAACAAAATAAAATGCAGGTAACATGGTACAGTGAAAAGAAGCTTGCATTTTCAGTCAGAGTGATGGGGTCCTTGTGATGTATATATGTCTGTAGTATCAATCTGTAACATCAGTTTGTAAATGGGGTGCTTTGGGATTTATGTCTGTAAAATCAATTTGTAAAAGCAGTCTGTAAGATCACATTTCCACCCCCCCAGCCTCAGAGCATTGACTCTGCCCCTTCCCCCTTCCAGCACTCTGCCCAGCAACAACTCATGACCTGTTTATCTCTGCTTGAAACAATAAGTTATGTAAATGTTATCTCCCTTAGTTAGAGTGGCCAGCCCCACCATAAATTCTTCAATACCTTATCTATAGGGTAACTCCTTAGTCAATTATATACCCACACTGTCTCTGATGACTTTGGTGGGAGGCAGACTGGGCACTCTTAGTGAAGTGTCAGGCCTAAAACCACACCTCCAGTTAGCCCGCTTGAGCTATTTCCCAGTGAATCATGGGCAATACACCTGTGCAGTTGATATTAAAAGTGTATGGTCCTTTGAGCACTGACCACTCCTTAACTCCTCCCTGATCCCACCCTTACTCACCTAGTTAGCATAACTGACCCCTTAAAACTATGCCTGCGGCCTCTGCGAGTTTGCAGGTTCCATAAGAATCTAGCCCGCTGTTATCTACAGCGTAACAATAAACTTTACAATTTCGGCTTCAAAGTTTGCTTGAGCCTGGTGAATTCCTTCCAGACTGGATGCCAGGAGAGGTATCCCTGGCAGAACCACTTACCCTCCCCCCCTCCGTATCACCCTTCCCTCTTCAAGAGGACCTGGGCTTAAATTCTACCTTTGAGACCTTGGGGAAGTCATTTTAATTATCTCTGTTTCCTCCTTTGTAAACTACAAGGGGTTTGGGACTAATTGGCCTCTTAATTCTGAATCTATCATCTTTTTTTTTTAATTTTCAATAAAACCTGTGATTTTATTACTATAGGGAATTTCCCATTGAGGAGGGAAAAAAAAAACCTGCTTTTTTCCATCCTCATTGAGGATGCCCTCAATTTGTATATAAATGAGAACCTCATAAAATAAAGATTTTATATAAATGAGAGTAGGCATACAGGTAGACAGTTGATGATATTTACTTGGTCACTTTTTTTTCAAATCATTGAAATCCCAGACTTTTACCCTGCCTTTGGTATTTTCTCTTCCAAAATATGTACAGCTCTTTGCAAATATTAAAACACCATCTTTATTAATGCTAGCTATTATGAGGCAGGTAGGTCATGCAGCAGATTGTACACGGGATCTAGACGATAATTAGTAACTGCGTGACTCTGGGCAAGTCACTTAACCTCTGTTTTCCTTAGTTTGCTCAACTGTAAAATGGGGAGAATGATATTACCTACCCCCTAGGATTGTTGTGAGGATTTTACAAGCCAAAAAGCGCATTATTAATGTCAACTGCTATTGTCATCATCATTACCTCCTAAATGGGTCTCTCAATGCTCTCTTAGCTGTTGCCTCAAGCATAGCTATCCTCTATATTATACACAGGATCTATCCCAGTTTATTTTCCCATCTTAGTTCTCTTTAGTGCCATTTCCAGTTCCTCTATAAACAAACACTTGAGGGTCTGTGATGTAAGGGATCAAGTGTGCTGACTCTATTCTTCTTGATGAAGAAAATAGTTTGTTGTAATGCTTTTTGCAAGTGCTGCTATTTTTCTTCTGTTTGTAATTCTCCTTATCTTTTAGACCTATGATTTCTTAATTGTCTGATGAAGAAATTAAGAAAGTATGTACACACCCAATGCAACAGGCTGTCCTGTGTTAAAGAGGAAATTGGTCCTTTGACTGAAGAAAAAACAAAGACTCAGCCCTTCCCAGTCATTGAATTCCCAGGTAGTGATTGTTGGCATACCTGTGTTCTCAACTGAGATCTGGGAAAGACCTTAGTTTAAAGAGACTAAGGTCTCCCCCTCCATCTGGGGCCATCTTCAGTTGTCCTGTCTATATCTTGTCACTGGACCCAGATGGCTCTGGAGGAGAAAGTGAGGCTGGTGACTTTGTGCAGCCCTGCCTCACTTAAATCCAATTTATTTGCAAATCATGACATCACCTTCCGTATGTCATGGTCTTCTTCAAGAATGAAGCATAAACAACCTGTGTCCTCAAACTGGCTTCTCCTTTCTTCTTTACTGAGTGAGACTCAAACC
Organism: Gymnobelideus leadbeateri; assembly: GCA_011680675.1. NCBI lineage: Eukaryota > Metazoa > Chordata > Mammalia > Diprotodontia > Petauridae > Gymnobelideus > Gymnobelideus leadbeateri. The sequence goes on along the minus strand of WOXC01007490.1, from coordinate 33,796 downwards.
TGGACCTTCTCAGGATCTGGATTTGGAGACCTTCTCAATACAGAATTTACTGCTGTTCTGTCCCACTTAACTTATTATCTTGGAAATGCAATGTATCTGCCCTTTCTAATTATCAGTGCCCAGATATCATGTGCCTCAATACTGTTTATTTCTTTGTCATGGATGAGGGCCTCAGGCACCAAGCCCATTCAAGAGCTAAGTGTATGCACAAATATGCATTGGGATATCTATCTTTCTCTACCATCTTTGGGGAAATTGGCACTAAGTACAATTTAGTCAAGTTCCTGGGGTTCTGATCACCAGATATTTACTAGAGATCAATTCATTTTTTTGTTGTTGTTGGCTCAGCTCCTTTCTCATTGATATATGAGAGAATATAAGCCAAAGCGGTTCATCTCTGCCATCGCATGATTGTCTAAGGGAGATTTTTTTTAACTGGTAGCTGGGTGAAGCAGTGCATAGAGCTCTGGACCTAGAGTCAGGAAGCCCTGAGTTCAAATCTCACTTCTGACACTTAGTAGTCATGTGACCATGGAAAAGTCACTCAACCTCTGCCTGCTTCAGTTTTCTCAACTGTAAAAAGGGAATAACAATAATAGCACCTCTGTCCCAGGATTGTTGTGAGATCGAATAACATGTATTAAAGCACTTAGCACAGGGCCTGGCATATGGTAGATGCTTACTAAACACTTGAAACAAAACACAACAAAAAACCCAAGCCTAGTATGTCCCCATGTCACTGCTAGCAAACCCTCTTCTCCTCCCTTCTTCCTAGTCTTTTCCATAATTTCTCTTGCTTTCTCTTCCTTTCTCTTCCTTGCCTTTCTTAACACAGCTTTTTCCTAGTTCTCCTGCTGTCTTTCTGACTGTTCTTTTTCAGTTTGCTTTGCTGGATTATTCTGCTGGCTGAACCCATATGGGATGCCTCCATTAAGAAGGGTTCCTATGGCTCACACTCTGAATCACTATGAATTTCACTTAGCAAATCCCATAGTATAGTTGGACTGAGACACTGAAAGCTTCTTCAGACTTGTTTAGTAGAGGATTGAGTACACTGCACATGAATTAAGGGAAGGATTGTTGAGATTTCATGTCTGATTTTGTATTTTAGAAGACAGGGCACCTGCAAAGATCATTTCAAAGACAGGGCTTTATCAACTAGATGTATGATCTTAGGTGGTGGTGGATAACACATATCCTGAGGTCATGTGTGACTTCAGTATTCCAGTCAAATTAAAATGTAATCAGGAAATATTTAACAAAATTAATTAAAATGCAATAAAACACATGTGACATTACATTTTAAAACTAAGTCAATATATAGCTGGCAGGGATCCTTATGTATGGACTAATGGCCCCACCCCTATTTGAGACTGATACCACCAGTCTAAGGGAAAGAATATTGTAATAGATATCCAGGGTTCAAGTTAGGATTTTCCCACCCATAATAATGCAATCTGGGGGTATGTTATTTTTATGTGATGGGACCGTGATTTCTGCATTTATAAAATAGTAATTTAGACTGCTTATAAGGTTGCTTAACCTTTTTGACCTTGAATTTCCTCAAGCATAAAATGGGAATAAAAATATTTTTAACATATAAGGTTGTTCTGAAGGAAGTACATGATAAACTTCAAAGAACTATATAAATATGAATTGTTGCTACTGCCCTTTCTGGCTCTTAACATTGTGTGATTCTGTGTATAAATATGTGGACCTTTTGAATACTGGAGTTTTATAGCAAGAGAGCATTGATAGCATTATCAGCCAGCAGCATCTTGGGAGTACAGAAATCAACCTATCCCATTTGGTAATTTTACCCAGAGGCTATTTACCAGCATGTTGACAGACTAGTTTTTGTTAGAATAGTGTTCTTATCAATGTATTGTTGCTGCTATTGTTCCAGATCCTATTGCTTGATGTTTATATGGTTGCTTTCTTTGCCAAACTCATGGTGAAAGCAGAGACGGAAATTTCTGTTGACCTGTAGTATTTTCCCAAGTTTCAGTTCCTTTTGGCAAGCTTTACTTATGACCTACCCTTGATGAGTGGCAGGAAAATCTTTAGGCTACTCTAAAAAAATATATGGATGACTCCTGGTGGGAATATTTTTTTTTTACTTTTAACATTTAAAAAAAATTGAATATATGGGAAGTCTTTTCCCAAAGTGACATCTGGTTTTCTCTTTATTGTTTATTGTCATCATTTGAAATTAAAGTCAAATAGTATTATTTAATCTTCTGATCTTTTTTTGATGACAAGATATATCTGATCCTGGGACACAGCAATATCCTGCTCTTATTCTTTAGTATTTAGTATTCTACAGATTATTCATAGGTAATTAAAATAATTGATTTTTGTTATTGGATCAAAGTATTGGGATGGAAAGTTATCTTTTGTAGGCTTATTGAAAACATCTTCAGGGTATTTGTTAAGTGGATAGTACAATAGGTATGGGATGTGCCTTATCCTGACATCCTGTTAAGTTTTTTATTTATTCTGCTCTATCTCTATATTTTGAGAGTTTTCTGTTTTGCATGGCTTAGAGATTATAAAAATTGATTGGCAACTTCTATTAAAAATGTTTTCCTTTGTTGGAACAATTGTGGACAACAGATCTATCTGTGATAATAATTCAATTTCAATGCAATTTATTAATTGAATTTTCATCTGTATTTTTGTGTGGAGCTTTATCTATTCATGAAAGTCAATATCTTCAAAACCTATGGTATGCAATAAAAGCAGTAAGTAGAGGAATATGTCTAAATGCTTACATCAGTTAAATAGAGAAAGAGCCAACTAATGGATTGGCTATGGAATTTTTAAAAAATAGGAAAAAGAACAATTAAAAATCCCTAATTAAACATCAAATTGTAAATCTTAAAAATGAAAGGTGAGATTAATAAAATTGAGTGCAAGAAAACCACTGAATTAATAAATAAAGCTAAAAGTTGGTTTTATAAAAAAAAAACAAAATAGATAAACCATTGGTAAATATGATCAAAAAAGAGAAGAAAGCCAAATTACTAGTATCAAAAATGGAAATGAACTGTAAGCAATTTATTAGGAGTTTTTTTTGCCCCATTATATGCCAATAAATTTAACAACTTTTAGTGAAATTGAAGAATATTTACACAATATAAACTACCTAGATTAACTGAAGAGGAAATAGAATATCTAAATAAAACTGTTTAGAAAAAGAAAGTGAACAGGCCATAAATGACTTCCTAAGAAAAAAACATCAGAACTAGATGGATTTAGAAGTAAATTCTACCAGACATTTAAAAATCAGCTAATTCTAATAGTAAATAAATTATTTGGAATAATAGACAAAGGAGTTCTACCAAACTCCTTTTATGAAACAAATGTGGTACTGATACCTAAACCAGGAAGAGCAAAAACAGAGAAAGAAAATTATTGACCAATTTCATGAATGAATATGGACACAAATATGCTCAATAAAATATTAGGAGACTACAACAACATATCACAAAAATTAATTGTGGTAACCAAGTGGGATTTATATCAGGAATGCAGGGATGGTTTAATATAAGGAAAACTACTAACGTAATTGGTTATGTCAATAATAAAGTAACAAATCATATGATTATATCAATATATGCAGAAAAAGCTTTTGACAAAACATAATACTCATTCTTGTTAAAAGCACTTGAAAGCATAGGCATAAATGTTTTTTTTTTTTATGATAAGCATCTATTTAAAACCATCAGCAAGCATTCTTTGTTTTTTTTTTTTTTAAAGCAATTGGGGTTAAGTAACTTGCTCAAGGTTTACACGGCCAGTCATTATTTGTGTGTGGGTGCTCATTTTCTGAGGCCGGATTCGATCTCGGGTCATCCAAACTCTGAGGCTGGCGCTCTTACTCACTGAGCCACCTACCTGCCCCAAGCAAGCATTCTTTGTAATGGGGTTAAGCTAGAAACCTTCCCAATAAGATCAAGAGTGAAACAAGGATGCCCATTATCATCAATGTTATATTAGAAATGCTAGCAATGGTAGTAAGAGAAGAAAAAGAAATTAAAGAAATTAGAATGGGCAAGAACATAATAAAACTATCTTTTTGCAAATGCTATGATGATATACTTGGAAAATCCTAGAGATTCAACTAAAAAAGTTAGCTGAAATAATAACTTTACTAAAGTAGTAGGCTATAAAATAAACCTACATAAATCATCAGCATTTCTATAGGTTATTAACAAAACTCTTAAGAAGAGATAGTAAGAAATATCTTGTTTAAAATAACTGTATACTGTATAAAATATTTGGGAGTATACCTGCCAAGACAAATCAAAGAACTATATTAGCATAATTATAAAACACTTTGTGTATAAATAAAGTAACATCTAAATAATTGGAGAAATATTATTTGTTCATGGGTGGGCAGAGTCAATAGAATAAAAATTACGTTTCTACCTACTCTATTCAATGCCATCCCAATTAAATTACCAAAAAAAATAATTTATTGAGCTAGAAAAATAATTCATTTGGAAGAAGAAAAGGTCCGGAATATCAAAGGGATTAATGAGAAAAAAATAAAGGAAGGAGATTTAGCAGTACCAGATGTTAAAACATAACATAAGGCAGTAATTATCAAAACTGTCAGGTACTGGATAAGAAATAGAAAAGTGAACCAATGGAAGAGAACTTAATAGTAAAGATTATAGTTACCTTCTGTTTGATAAATGTAAAGATTTAAACTTTTGGGATAAAAATTCACTATTTGGTTCAAAAGTTGTTGGGATTACTGGAAAGCAGACTGGCAGAAATTTGGTATAGACCAATATTTTTCACCATTTGCCAAGATAAGGTCAAAATGGACCTGTGACCTAGAGATATAAGTAAACTAGAACATTCAACACAGTATGTATCAGATTTATGGATGGGGAAAAGATGAATAAACAAGAATAAAGAACAACAACAAAATATTGTCAGATGTAAATTGGATAATTTTTGTTACATTGAATTAAAAGATTTGTACAAATAAAACAAGTATAGTCAAGACTAGAAGGAAAACAGAAAATTGGGGAAAATTTATCCCCCAATCTTGGAGAGAACTATGAGATCTTGGACAAAGATCTCATGTCCCAAATATATAGAAAACTTTGTCGAATTTATAAGAATAAGAGTCATTCCCCAAATGATAAATGGTCAAAGAATATGAACAGGTAGTTTTTCAGTGAAATTAAGACTATAGTAATGAAAAAATGCTCCGAAACATTATTGATTAGAGAAATGCAAATTAAAACAACTTTGAAATATCATCTCACACTTAGATTGGCTAAAATGATAGAATGGGAAAATGACAAGTGTTGGAGGAGAGGTGAAAAAAATTGGGACATTAACACATTTTTTGTATAAAAGTGAACTGATCCAACCATTTTGGAGAACAATCTGGAATTATGCTCAAAGAGTTATAAACTGTATATACTCTTTGACCCAGCAATACCACTATTAGCTCTGTTTCCCAAGATGATCATGAATAAAGGAAAAGAACTTATATGCTCTAAAATATTTATAGCAGTTCTCTTTGTGGTGACAAAGAACTGGAAATTAAGGGGATGCCCATCAGTTGAAGGATGGCTAAACAAGTTGTGATATATGATTGTGATGGAATACTAACTACTGTGCTATAAGAAATGATGGGCTGGTTGATTATAGAAAGACTTGCATGAAATAATGAAAAGTGAAATGAGCAGAACCAAGAGAACTTTGTATATAATAATAGCAATATTTTAAGAATAATTGTGAACAACCAGGTTATTCTGAATTCTATAAGTACTCAAATCAACTATAAAGGACCTAAGAAGGAAAATACTATCTACTTTCAGAAAAAGAGCTGATAAATAGAAGTACACATAGTATGATTTTATGTATATTTATAAGTTTGTGTCAAAAGATGGCCTTCTCTAGTGCTGGGTGGGGAACTAGGGAGGGAGACTTCTGAACTTAAAATGTAACCCAAAAAATTAAATAAAAAAAGAAAGTTTCTCATGCATAATTCTATTCACTGGGTCTTATATTCCTAGGGATTCAGTGGGTGCTAAATTTTTGCATCCTATATTGATACAATTTTTGTTTTGTTTCACCATTTTCTTGCATAAGCAGCATTAATCAATAAGTGCAGTCTTCTTAAAGATTACCTATCTATAATTTTTGGTGGAAATAACCTGCTCCTGAATTTCTCTCATCAGCATTTATCAGGCAGCAATTATTATGTGCCAGGTACTCTATTACATCCTGGGGAGACAACAAATACACTACAGCCCTACTCTTGAAAAAATTTGCATGACTCACCCATTTCTTGACACCTCTTTGGGGACATGCTTTTCCTGTGTATGACACCCGTGGAGGACCTTTTGATTCCAGTTTTAAATTTTGGCTACTTCATAGTCTCTGTCTGGAGGTAAACTGCTTTTAATTACATTCAGCAAATCCAGTGGCATTTGTTTGCTGACATCATGGCTGTCTGTCACAAAAGTATTAAACTTTCTCATGTGCTCTGAGAATGTCTATTCTTTCTTCCTTTGGATGGTGAGTGTTGATTTCTTCACAACTGCCTGATGAACCCTGTGTTTTCATTTTTTTTCCCCAAATGCTTTATTTACTCCTGGTTTACATCATTCATTTCTGCCAGATTTTGAGTTAAAATTTTTTCCCTTTAATTTTCCATAAACTGTCATGACTGACTATGTTTTCTTAATATTACATTATATGGGTTTTTGTTAGTATACTTTCTGTATCTGTTGTGTTAAGTTTTTTCACCTTCAAAGATGTGCATTAAGATTGGTATGAGGGGTGCTCACTAGATGGGGCATAGAGCACTGGACCTGGAGTCAGTAGGACTCAAGTTTGAATTTGGCCTCAGATACTTAATAGCTGTGTGATCCTGGGCAAGTTACTTAACCATGATTGCCTCAAAAAAATATTGGTATAACCTGATTCTTAATTACTTTAAACATCTTTATTGAATTTTGATTTTGTGATTGAGTTTTAATTTCAAGATTTCATTAAGTCTCTTGATATATATATATATATATATATACAGCCATAACTGTTTTCTTCATACTTTTTAACCTTGATGAGCTTTGCCTAGAGAAGACTTAGGTATTAGTAAATATCACTTTCAGGTGTTTTGATTTTACCTTCAGAACCAGGCTTCAAAATTTTTAGTCTCTTTCAAGAAAGTCATTTTCATATCATTGTGGTTTTTGATTGAGCCATATAATTTGATCTCAGAAATATACATCAAGTAATAAGTAAGAATTGATTAGTCTTGATATGACTTCCTTTTAGATCTGGAAGGTACATGTAGTTCTGTTCAGTAGAGATGATAATGGGCTTAAATCTGAGAAGAATCTTTTTTTTTTCCTTTTAACTAGTATTTTATTTTTTCCAATCACATGCAAAAACAATTTTTGATGTTCATTTTTTATATAAAATTTTGAGCTCCAGATCCCTCCCTTACTTCCTCCCTAAGATGGTAAGCAATTTTATATAGGTTTTAATTTGATATGTGCAATCATGTAAAACATATTTCCACATTAGACGTGTTGTAAAAGAAGAAACAGAATAAAAGGGGAATTCCCCCCCCCCCACACACACACAGAGAAAAGAAAGTGAAAATAGTGTGCTTTGATCTGCATTCAGACTCCATCAGTTCTTTCTCTGGATGTGGATAGCATTTTCCATAATGAGTCTTTTGGATTTATCTTGGATCAATGTGTTGCTGAAAATAGCTAAGTCAGCCATAGTTGATCATCACAGGATGTTGCTGTTCTTGTGTACAAAGTTCTTCTCATTCTGTTCACTTTGCATCAGTGCATGTAAGTCTTTGCAGGCTTTTCTGAAATCATTCTACTATTTATTACTTATAGCACAATAGTATTCTATCACAATTATAAACCACAATTTGTTCAGCAATTGATAAGTATCCCCTCAATTTCCAATTCTTTGACACCACAAGAAGAGCTGCTGTAAATATTTTTGTACATGTAGATCCCTTTCCCTTTTTTATTATCTAAAAAGAATCTTATTGTTTGAACTGTTTCCCTAAAAAATGCCAGATTTTATATCCATTGTTCTTGACATTTTTGTGTTTTGAACATAAGAAAGTTTTTCATAAGGACAACATGTGATGTTTTTAACATCAAAGCACAGAGGTTTATTTGTCTATTTTTTAATTTTGTTTTTGAAAAATATTTTGATTGTTGACATAATTGGTTTCCTTTATGATCTTATGCATCTAAGACCATTATTCTGAGAAGGGATCCATCGACTTCATTAGACTGCTAAAAAGGTCCATAACACAAAAAAGATTAAGAACCTTCACAAATACATAGTGTAAACCCAAGTATAGTGAGAGCTTCCTTTAGTGTTCTTACCATAGTTGGTTTTATTTTATGTATTTGCAGTACATGAATAATCCATTAATGTAGTACTGAGTCAGTTGTTTATAGTGATCAAGAAAGGTAGTTCAAAATGTTCAGTGATTTTGGTTGGCTTGTTCAGTAATTTTGTACCCTTGGAACTTTTTGTCGCACATTCTTTTTGCTCTTATTGTTCATTATACAGAGTGTGCCAAAAATATTTGTGCAGTTTTAAGCAATTAAAGCTTAAAACTTAAAAACTTTCCCTGATTGGTGAGAGGAATGTTCTGTTATTTTTTAGCATGCGTAAGAAATTTCTTTCTCAACTTAAGCAATTAAAGCTTAAAACTGCACTAAAATTTTTGAGTCACCTTATATTGCTCATGTATGAGTTTTCTGTTTTGCTTTGATCCAACTTTGAACCAGAAAGGCAACCAGAAAGACTACACATATACTCTTCTTTCAGGTGTTTTCTTTCTTCTTTAATTACTATAAAGTTTTTGATGGTGAATTTAAAAAAAATGCTGTTTACACTGCTTTGACTCTTTGTTCATCTTAACCTTTTGAATTTTGCCTTCAATTACTAAGTAATGGAATCTAGAATTTCTGCTACATGTTTATTTTCCATATTTTTTTTGTTACTTTGAATTGGGTGATATGTTTAAGTTTTGCATGTGCCAGCTAGATACTGATTCGATGTCCTAGTGCATTTTCTCATGTCTTAAATAGCTCTTTCAAGTCACTTCTGCCATGATGGTGTTTGAATCTTTGCATTAGGAGCATTCCTTGATTGCTTCATTTTTCTCCCTTGATTCTTACTTGGGCAATAACTGTCAAATGTGTTCCTGTTCATGGGTCCTAAAATGTATGTTCATCTCTTCTTCAAAATCATTGGAGATACTGGTGTTGCTTTATATCATCTATTTCATTGTTAGGCAGAATAACTGGAGTTTTTGTTAAGTGAATATTTTTAGTGACCTCGCAATTTTCAGCTTTGCCCTCATCAGTCTTTTTTTTTTTTTCTTTTTGGAGGGCAATTGGGGGTAAATGGCTTGCCCAGAGTCACATGGCTAGTTTTTGTGTTAAGTATCCGAGGCCGGATTTGAACCTAGGTTCTCCTGACTCCAGGGCCAGTGCTGTATTCACTGTGCCACCTAGCCACCCCACCCTCATCAGTCTTAGTAGCCCCTCCTCAATTTCAGCTTATTTCATTTAATTTTGATTTAAGAATTAAATTATTTCTTAACAGTTGTCCAGCAATATATTGTTATATGACTTATAGCTCAGGGTCCACTGACAAAGAGCAGAATGAAGTCCTGTCAGTGGCAATGTTTCCAGTGTTGTTATGTTCTGACACAGTCACATAATGAAATAATTCTTACCTTGATTGCACTTTTTGTGCCCTTGTGGTTTACCAACATTAGTGACCAGCACCATCTTTATAAATGCATCTCCAGCAGGTGGACTATTGGTATTTCTGGGTTTTTTTTCCTACTGTATCCTGCTTTATATTGGAACTACACATGGAACAGCATCACTTATTTCTGTTTTCTGACCATCACAATAGTTTCAAATAAGGTTAGCTCAAATCCTATGCTTCTTCTCATCTATTTTTGCAACTCTTAGAAGCAGTTGCATCTTCCTAAGTAAAATGCTAACCTAATCAGTGGTATTGCCAGAGCCTAATTTTTAGGAGTTTCTGGGTTTGTGCCAGGACTTCATAGCTACTGTGGCAGTCTTGGGTATATAAAATCCCTACTAGATAGTATCATGACTGGCATTTCTCTTTGTTGTTTTCTGCTTCCTCTTCATTACCACCCTACTATGAAATGGGAGATTAATTTGATGTGGTTATCAATGTTATCTTTTTTTCAACTACCTTCTGTGTTTTTTTTTAACTTTCCTGCAACGTCTGTAAATTTTCCTAATATACATATACACTATTGTCTTCTTGATTACTTTCTTTTACCTTTAAAACATTTATGTATTGCTCCACTCAAACAAAAAATGATCTATAAATCTGGATTTTTGAAATTGAAAAATTGAAGGGTTATTATTTTATAAAAAGGTTGTTGCTTTGCAAAAATGTACCTTTAAATTGCAGCTCATATCCAATATTTTGAGGCATTTGTCAGATAACACTTAAATCCCTTACATTTATTGGTCAAAATGGGGAGGTATCCCTGCAATTTTGTAAGGTGTTATATTATAAGCCTACCCTGATAGTGAGAAGAATGTTCTGTTACTGTTTATAAAATGTTTAAGAAATTTATCTTAAAAATATTTATAGCATCTCCTTTTGTGATGGCAAAGAACTGGAAACAAGGGATGCCTGTCAATTGGGGAATGACTGAGCAAGTTGTGGTATATGAATGTAATGGAATACTATTGTGCTATAAAAAATGATGAGCAAGCAGACTTCAGAAAAACCTGGAAAGACTCATATGAATTGATGCTGAGTGAGGGGATCAGAACCAGGAGAACATTGTATGCAGTTACAACCACATTGTGCATTGACAGACTTGGCTCTTCTCAGCAATGTAAGATTCTAAGACAACTCCAAAAGGCTCAATGCTATCCACATACAGAGAAACAATTATGGAATTTGAATGCAGATCAAAGCATAATATTTGCTTTCTGTCTTTTTTGTTTTGTTTTGTTTCTTCTTTCTCATGGTTCATTCCATTGGTTATAATTTTTCTTTGCAACATGACTAATGGGAAAATAATATTTAATGTGAATGTATGTGTATAGCCTATATCAGATTGCATGTCATCTTGGGGAAAGGGGAGGAGAGAAGAGGGGAAGAAAATCTGGAAGAAAATCTATCAAAATTGAATTGAATGTTGTAAACTAAAAATAAATAAATAAATTTAAAAAAAATTTTTAAAAAGTCTTAACTGTGAAACAACTCTCCTGGGATTGTTAGGAACATGAAACATGACTTAGCAATAAGACCATGAAAATATTTAGAGCAAACATCTGGGTCAGGGAAAAGACGGTAGCATTTGAAGCTAACATTTATAGGGAATGGTAATATTTTCAAACACTTTACATATATTCTCCAATTTGATCCTCATAAAGACCCTTTGAAGCAGGTACTGTTATTATATCCATTTTACAGACATAGAAAACTGAGGCTAATTGAGGATAAGTGATTTGCCAAGATTACACACAGTTAATAAGAATCCAAAATTGAATTCCAGCTTAGGTGTTCCAATTCTCAAGTCCAGAACTCTTTCTGTTGTCCTGTATAACTGCCAGATGTCCATTATCATCCCAGCTTTGACAATGAGGTGTGAGGGTGGAGGGAGTAAGAAAAAGCTTTAAAATTAAGTAGACCCTTTCCTTCCATGAAGTGAAAAGAGGAGAGAGTAGAATTTTTTCCTTGAACATCTACAGAGAATCAAGGGTAAGAAAGGTTTTTATAAGGCTGGATGGTGGTGGTGAGGCTCAGTTGAGAGGGAATTTGGGGACAGGGGTCCCTCTTCTTGAACTGAGCTGATAAATCAAGTTCTAGAAGACATCTGAGGCATCTCACAGTTGAATAAAGTCATCTCCATTAAGTAAAATCAGAGTTTGATTTACCTTGTACTGAAAACAGGATTGTTTTGACTGAGTCAGGAACAAGATATGTAGCAAAAGTTGGGGAGCTAGATGCCAATACATTTCTATATATGACCAAGATTAATTGAAGAGACTTTTGTAAACTTGTAAAAATTCTCCTTATGCCCTTCCTAGTGTTTCCTCTTGTAATTAGCGATAGAACTTTTAAACACTTGAATGGAGGATTGTATACTTATTGTCTTCAGTACCGAGGACAAGGGGAAAAAAGGGAAAAGAACACTGACTTCTCCTGGAGTGCTAAAACTGAATGTTCAGGAAACTGGGGTTCAAAATGGTAAGATTTATGATTGATGTTTAATTGTTTATTTTGTTCTTTGTACTGCTGGGACTCCTTGTATTGCCTTAATCTTTTGGCTTTCAGTTGTTAATTAGGGGAATCAAGAATTCCTGCTATATTAAAAAAAAAATTCAGCAAGCCATGTCTTGCAGAACTCAGAAAGCTATAATTGGGAGGGACCTCACAGATTGCCTAGACCAACCTCCTTTTACAGATGAGGAAACTGAGGCCCCAAAAGGGCATGTATTTGCAGCCTTGCTGAGTCACACTTCACAGAAACACAGAGACCAGTTGTGCAATCTGATCATGACTAAGAATTTTACTATGATATACTCAGGCATGGTTATTCAGACTTTGCTCAAAGCCTCACAGTATGGGGGAACCCACTCCCTCCGGAAGTAGTGTATTCCACTTTTGGATAGCTGTAATTATTAGGAAGGCATATAGGTGGTTCATTGGATAGAGTGCTGGGTCTGAAGTCAGGAAGACTCTTTTTCTGAGTTAAAATACATTCTTAGGCACTAGCTGTGTGACCCTGGGCAGATCACTTAACCCCTTCTGCCTCATTTTCCTCATCTGTAAAATGAGCTGGCGAAGGAAATGACAAACCCCTCCAGTATCTTGGCTGAGAAAACCCCACATGGGGTCACAAAGATTTGGACACAACTGAAAAGCAACTCAAAAACAAATTATAAGGAAGAATATAGTTGTTTTCATTTTCTTACATGAAGTCTAAATCTCTGTGGCTAACATCTATCCATTCCTCCATTAGTCCTAGTTCTGAACTCTCAGGACAAATAGTAAAAGTCTAATTTTCTTGCCAGGTTCTTAAACATCCTGGTTGAATTAGCTGATCTTTAGTGGTCCCTTCTGGTTTTAAATTTTATGATTGGATGACTCTATGATCCCCTAACTTTCTATGCCCTGCTGTCTTCCTGGGCTCCCTGGTAGATTGGAAGAAAATATTGGGGTCACAGCCCTCTGGAGCACCACATAGGGATGCATGAATATTTAGTAATCTGTTATTCAGTGTCTACTCTATGTAAAATTCTGCAAAGGACTGGCGATATAGAGACAAGAATGAAAAAAAAAACAGTCTATCCTTGGGAAAAAAAAGTCTATCCTTGTAGGAGGGTTATGTGGTAGTACTGGGTATGAATTAATGGACTGAGACAAACTTAAAAAAAAAATCTTCTTGAACCTTGTACTTAATAGATACTGTAATAAATGTTAACTGAATTGTCAGTTGAACTACTCTGAGCCCCCTGCAGGTCTTTGGAATAGGGTTTGCATTGTTATTTTATGCATAATGACCATAGTGAAGCCAACATTCAGAGGCACTAAAACTCTGGTCAGAGATACCCTCCATATAAGTACCAGGCTATCATATATAAAGGATACGTGCTTGATAAATTAGTTGCTTTCAGGGATTGCATTTTTGTAGGGGATATTTAGGGATTTGGGAAGTGTCATCATAAAAACAGAATATATCAAAAAAAATTAAAACAAAAACTAAACAGAGTTACTAGATCTGTGATTTTCTCACATGGGTGCCTGTTTCCCCAGTGTGACGTACTTAGTGTAGGACGTCAAGTTTTGCCCTTGAATTTCTTCTCTAACACACTTGGCTATAGAATACAGCCTTGTCTGTCTTGTAAAACCTTGTCTGTCTTGAAAGCCTTGTCTGTCTTGAATTCCATCCAAGTGGACTGAGTTTAATGAGACTCAGTTGGCACTGAAGTTGGCACTAAGTTCTCATTACCTAGTGGGTCTGATGGCATAGTCCATGTTGAGAACTATAGAGTGAGACCTCTCTATATTGGTTTTCCTTGCCCTCATCTTCCCATTTGTTCACTTTGCGTCAGGCTAGTTCTGTGAAGAACTCATGTCCTATCTCCACGAGCTTAAAAGGATAGTTCAGTACCTTTTGAATTGTGAACAATGTACAGCAGATTGTTTCCTGTTCCATAAGAGATGAAGGTGAAGAAGTTTATTCTAGGAGTGGCATTTGTGCCTGGTTTTCTTAGCTCCCTTAAAATGTAATAGCATTGCGTACTAAGCTGTCTTAAAACATTTTGATTAAGACAAGGTAAAAATTAGCTAGCTAGACATGGTAGAGCACATGCCCCTGAGGAGGCTATGGGCAGTGAGTGGGTCACTTGAGTTTGAGAGTTCTAAGCTAAGGTAGACTCATCAGATGTTAACATTAAGTCTAGCACTAAGATAGTGAGTCCCAAGGACCTGAGGGCTACCAGGCTTCCTGAGACCAGGTGAAATGGCCCAAGTCAGAGAAATAGATCATATTATTGGGATTGGGCCTGTGAGGGGCCACTGTACATGTACCTTGGATAAGATAAGGACACCCTGTCTCAAAAAAAAAAAATCTAGCACACTAAAAGATTTCACTTGTACATTTTTATAGAAATTAAGTACTTCCTATGTTTTAAAGTAAGTTTTAAATTTAAGAAGCACTGAGAGTTGAGAAGGCTTGAGTTCAAGTTTTACCTCAGACACTTTATCATGTGCTTTGCAAACCCTAAAGTGCTATATAAATGCTAGCTGTTGTTAAAACTTTCATATTAAATTTCATTCTGTAGTTTGCCCCATTAAAAATGATAACATATTTTAGACAAATTTGACCAGGTTTTTAGACTTATGACAATCGTGTCTTCTCTCAATTGAATTTCAGGTTGAGTATTGTTCTGTATTTTTATATTCTTTAAGAGGGCAGCAAATTTTCCTTTTGCCCAACCTGGCATACAACTAAAGATGTAACAAAGCATGGCTACATAGGGCAAAGCTGAAACCTTAAAAGATGGTTGGCACAAAATGATGCAAGCAGTAGAACCAGCTGTTAGAAGAAAACTCCATTCTTTAGTTGCCCTGCCCAATTGTCTATAGTTCAAGTTTCCTAATTGCAGCTGGTATGCTAGAGCTGGGTGTTGGATGCAGCTGGATTATGCTTACATTCTTTTTATTTTTTTCAAAAATGAAAATCTAGGCTGCTTTTTTGCCTCTTACTCTGTGGGGATGGAGCATTAAGGCACTGTTTGGAAAAAAAACATAATGATTTTTGCCCTGTTCTGCATGTTGGTTAAATGATTACCAAATGTTAATGTTCTTCTATTTCCTCCAAATTACTTGATGAACACAAAACTCATTTTAGAGTTCCCTATTGCTTGAGTCATTCAATTATTTTTGTGTGTGTGTGTGTGAAGTAGGTGTATCCAGAGTCTTTTTTTTTTCTCCCTTAAGGGTGAGAATAGGAAGAATAAAGAGGGAGGCTAAAATCAATATTTCCTTATTAGCAGGTCTGATGAAGATTTGATGGAGGAGGAGACAAATCAATCAACACATGTTTGGATGTCTATTATATGCTCACACTGTCCTAGATGCTATAGGAGATAGAGAGATATACAACAGAAATCTACCTAGAAAGGAACTTAAAAATCTAATTTGGCAAGAAGAGTACCCTTTTTTGAGCCTCGGTTTCTTCATCTGTGAGGATTATTTCAGAGGTTGTTGTGAAGTAAAGTGCTTTGTAAATTTTAGCATATGGAATGTCATAGATTTATATCTGGAAGGTATCTTCGAAGTCTGTTAATCTAGGGTCAGGGGCAGAGAACCTATGACCTCTAGGTCACATGCTGCTTTCTAGGTCTTTGGGTACTGCTTTTTGACTAAGTCCAAGTTTTACAGAATGAATCCTTTTTTTTTAGGGGATGTATTTGGTTAAGTTTGGATTCAATCAAAGGGCTGCACTTGAGGACCTAGAGAGCCACATGGCCTTGAGGTTGCAGGTTCCCCACCTCTGACTAGGCTTTTTTAAATTTTTATTTTTATACCAGTAAGGAATTGGAGGCCAAGAAAGGTTCAGTGACATAGGTAGTGAGTGGGAGAGATGGGATTTGAACTTACTCCTCTGGCTTCAAATCCATGTCTTTTCCTAATTTTCTCTCTTGCAAATTGTTATGAATAACACATATAAAACAATTAGGGACTTGAAACCATTGGTTTAAAGGATTATGTCTGAATTTCATTTCCCTAAAACCACTCACACCTTCTGTAATTGAAACTAGGCTGCATAGGGCTTTGTGAATGATGGTCATTTATTTTTAGCAAGATGGCTGTTCCAGCAGGCCCATAAAAAAGGATCACGTTAATAAAAGAAGTATAACTTAAAACATATCTTGGAACTATCAGTCCTTTCCTAGGAAAAATGCTGCTAATGACCCAATATGACTGGGTTTCAGTGAATCTTCCAGTCTGTGTTATTTAGAGGATTTTCTTCAATTTTTTTTTTTTTTGGTGAAATCAACTGTAAAATATCTATCATACACAAAGGAAAATATTTACTATACATGCTATCTCCTATAATTTGAGTGTGAGCTCCTTGAGAACGAGTTTTTTTTTTTCTGTTTGTAACACCAAGGCTTAGCATAGTGCTCAAGAAATGCTTTTTCATTAATTTATGCCTACTTTTTATTAAAAAAAAAAGAATTTTAAAAAATGTTGTTGGGGGTAGGGAGGTTTGTTTCTAAGCATCAGGCTCTGTGTTTCATTTGTTTTTTTCATGCAGGGAGACCACCCTTTCTTTATGACTATTTTCCTCTTTATATTTCACATGACTCGTTTTGTGGTATCACTTTTGGGGCATGGCCCAGATCATTTACACATTTCTCTATAGTGAAAAATAGTTGTCATTTACCTTTCACTGGGTTAGTCAATGAGCATTTATTAAACACTTACTGTGTACCTGTTGGTGAACAGATAGGGCATTTGAATTATTGTATAACTCTGATAGAGACTGCATTATCTGATTAAAGAGAAAACTTCTTAGTGTCCTTAGTACCTGCCAGAGAAAAACTAAAGGAAAGTCAGAGAAAGAACTGATAAATAGAAGTATGCTTAGAATAATTTTATATTTATTTGCTTATTTGTGTCTAATGGTGGCCATTTCTTATGTGAGAGGGAGGAAAAAAAGGATTGAAAAGAAAAAAAACAAATCTACATGATAATTTTATTGTATTAAGAGAAATAGCAAGTTGTACATAATAGATTTATAGTTTCATGTGCAATCACCTTTTTATTATATTGTTATGGAAATGTTTGTTTTATTCCATAAATTAAAAAGAAGATAAATGTGTGTGTGTGTGTATATGGGGGGGAGGGTCTAGATCAAATTTTAGTGGCCTACTGTCTCTGTTACTTATTGCTATTACTATATCCTTGTGTAGGTCACTTCACTGCCTGGCCCTCATTTTCCTCATTTGTAAATTAAGGGTGTTGTACAAATTGACCCTTTAAGGCCAACTCTGTGATCATTGGTGATCACCTTCCTGTTTCCTAGACCTACTGTCACCTTTCTCTTTGATGTTATAGTTATTTGTGCATCTGTCATAGTGTTCTTCTCCATACTCAGTCTCCCTAATCTATGTATTTCTTCTCTAGTTTCTGATATGATTCTCTGTACTCTGTAGGTGATTAATAGATACTTGTTTGGATTCAATGTTTTATGTCTCCTTTTTGTGCTTAGGCCAACTGTTAAATTATTTCCCTTTCATATTATAATCTACTGTCCTCTCTAACCCCAGACCTCTGTATCTTTTAAGGTACCCAAACAGGTGAGAAAGGAGGATTGTAGAAAAGAGTAAACAAGCAAAGGGCCTCTCAGTGGACCCAGGGATTCACCCTGAGAAGAAAAACAATGCCTTTTGTAGCACTGGGTCAGCCCACAGCAGCATCCAGAAGGGTGAACAATTTTTCAAATTTGTCTTCTGAGCTCTTTCTCCTACCTTCAAAGTGACCTGTACTTGTCAGATCCCTGAGGTAGGCAGTGCTGTCAAGTGCAGGGACAGCTGTACAATGCTAATGAGCCTTCTGAAAATGGTACAGTTGTCTGAGGCGGCCATGAGCCCAGCAGCAAGAGCAGCCTTATCATCAGCCCTGATGTGTTTGTTCACAAGGCCACCTCTCCCAGAGTCTGGCTGCTTGCTTTTGTACGGAAGTAGTGACTAACAGTTTCCTCAGAATGTAACTGATTAGCTCCCCCTCCCCAACCCCCCTTCAGATTAAAAGGTTTGGGATCTAATATGTAATTTGCTGCATGTATTACAAGTTGCTAGGATTTTGTACAGTTGCTCAATTAATTCTTTAATATTCTGAGTGCCTCATAAATGGCTGGTCCTCAAATCTTTAATAATAATGTTCTGGTTTTATCCAGAGCTTTGCTTTATTTCCAACAAAGCTTAGAGCGTCCCACAACTTAATCCACTGTGAATCTAGAAGAAGGTATGAAGTAGGAGTTCTTAACTGTGGGGGGGGTCTATATACTTGTTTAAACTTGTTTTGTTTTTCAAAATATTTTGATAACTATTTCAATATAATTGCTTTCTTTTGTAATCATATGTATTTTATTTCATGAATTAAAAATGCATCATTCTGAGAAGGTGTTCAAAGGCTAATTTTTTGATTTGGAAAAGCTGAAGCTAGGGGGAAAGCTTTCAATTTTTTATCAAGCCCAAACTAAAGAACAACTTGAAGAATTAGCACCATTCTTTTCACTTGTGAACAAATTTGTGAAAGCTACCCCATAAGTGCAGCAATTAGCAAATTCATTATCGGTTTAAATGGAGATATGGTTTTCAGTGTTCTTCTCTTTCTTAGCATTTTTAGGCCAAAACTAATCCTACTACCGGTTATTTTGATGTTGCAAATAACAGTTTCTACTCTTATCACTGTACAGCCACACTGCTACTTATCCATGGGGAGGCAAATTTTAGGACCGCCTCTGAAGGGGCCCCCAGAACTTGTTTTCTTGAACTGCCCTATTTTCCAGAGATGAACCCCACCCCAAGAAACATAGGGATTTTTTTGGGGGGCAGTTGAATTCTATTAAACTCTCAGTGTACCCTTCAAGATGATTCTGTTATAAACCTGGCTATAGCCAGTCTACCCAGACTGATAAACTGTGTAACTGGAATCCTCCCAAATGAGCACAACATGCTCTAGCAGTTGGGGGTTGGGGATGGGGTGTGCACAGATTCTGCCCTTCTCTCCCTCCCCCCTCTCTCCCCACCCCACCCCCCTCTCTCCCACACACACACTTTATACTGCTCCCTTTCCCTTCCTGTGCCTCACCCATTTGGGAGGGAATTACCTTTCTCTCCTCCCCTTTCTACTGTAACCTTTAAATACCCAAGGCCTTGCTGCAGCATTGGCATCCTTTGTACTCTGTACAAGAGGTGATCCAGTATGGATGTTTCTGCTTTCTCTTGTAATAAAATAAGTTGCTATGTAAGCATTTTGGAGCTGTGACTATTGATTAACACAGACCTGCACAACTTAGCAGTAAGTAGGGGCCAAATTAAAACAGGCTAAACTTCTTTGGGCTGCAGAAAGGTTAAACTAGAGACAGATTGATGATGGTTGGTTGCTGTGGGTCATGTGATAAACAGGAGAGTGTGTAGTGGCAACTCTATATTTTTATCTGGCCACCTGAAATCCTTTGGTGGGCCACAAGTGGCACACAGGCTCATGTTGTGCAGCCCTGGGTTAACAGCTTCTAGCATAAATACAACCTTAACACCAAGTAGATATTTCCATCTTGACCAAGAAAAATCTCTTCTCCATGAATTAGTCTCTGCACAGGATAACAAGGTCAAACTTGTCCTTTTTCTATTTAATCTCTATTGTTTAATTTAGGGTTATCTTCTTTCTTCCGTTCTTGCCCACCTTTTCACTTCTTATTCATTTCCCTAGCTCTCATAATTCCTGATGTCTAGTACATTTCATGCTACTATTCCCTTCTTTTTAAACTGGCAATGGCAGATATTTATCTTTTTAACAGCAATGAATTAATAATTTCCCTTTTTGGGAGGAGAATTTCCTGAGATCTAGTGAGACATTTGGAAGTTCCCTCAGTTTACAGAACCAATCTGGGAATCATCACAAGTCAGTTCAGGTAAAGCAATTCCAGGAATAGAAATCCCTTCAGGAAATAGATTTATTAATAAAGACAATAGCCCATTTATATAGCACATCAGTAATTTACATATATTATCTCATTGGATCTTCTTGAAGCCCCTGTGAAATAGGTAGTAAAGGTGTCTCCTTCAGATAACTCTTTTTTGGGTGTTTGATGCTGAAAATAAGTAGCAGACCCATCTTTCGAATCCTAAAGCATTTGGTAGGGTCAGTTAACCAGTCAGTAAACCTTTATTAAGGAATTTTTGTTTGCTAGGCTATATGCTAAGTACTGGAGCATATGTTATTGTTGTTCAGTTATTTCGGTTGTGTCCAAATCTTTGTGACCTCATGCAGGGTTAGCAAAGATATCCAAGTGGTTTGCCATCTCCTTCTCTAGCTCATTTGACAGATGAGGAAACTAAAGCAAGCAGGGTTAAGTGACTTGTCCAGGGTCACGTAGCTAATAAGTGTCTGAGGCAGGATTTGAACTTAGGAAGATGAGTCTTCCTGACTTCAGTCCAGCACTGTATCCATTATGCCACTTTGCTATAGGGATATACAAAAAGGCAAAAGACAGTCCTTGTCTCAAGGAACTCACAATCTGATGTGGAGTACAACAGGTAAACAATTATGTACAAACAAGATATATACAGAATAAATTGGAAAAGATCAACAGAGGGAAGCCACTAGAGTTAAGGGGATCATATTAGGCATATATCTCTTCATTGTTGGACAACCATGGTAGATTAGCAAATGTATTGACCACATGGCATTGGAAACCTATCATAGTATAGTAGAAATGGCTACTGAAAAATAAGTATTCATTATTATTGCCCATGTGACATTGGAAGACTATCATTCTCTCACTTCGGGGCTGATTCGTTTCTCCTCATAAGGTTCTCAACTGAATATTGCTGCATACTTGTCCAGGGGGCCTGTTGGTGAGGATTCAAGGAAAGGCATCCCTTAGTCCCATTGGAGCTGTAGTCATAGGGAACGTCAGTCCCCAACTGGGAGTTTCAAACATTGCATTTGGCCCACTTGTTAATACAGTTCATGCTTAGGTAGGGAAATATCCTTATTATAGAAACACAATAAGTCAGTTAAGTGAATTCCCTGTGGGAAGCTCTGGTCAGTCATGTGGGGGGGGGAGAGGGAGAAATACCTGGAAACTATTCGTTTTTGGCTAAATTAAATGTATGAAGATAATAAATACCAGCAGTTAGAATAGATGTGATAAATATTGACTGAAATGCAGATCTATGGTTTTACTTACCTGATACAAGTGTTAATATCCCCATTTTACAGATGAATAAACTGGGCTTTACAGAGGGGAAATGAATTTGTTGCAAGGTGATAGCACTTGGGTCAGACATAGTGTTTCCGCTTTGTTAGAGCACACTTAGAGAAAAGTTCCTGATTAATACACAGCAGAGGAATCATGTTCTGGTATTGAATTCTTGGGAAATTCACTGGTGCAATGGATAGAGTGCTGGACTAGAGAGAAGAAGACCTGAGTTCAAATCCAGTCACACACACTTATGAGCTGTGTGACCCTGAACAAGTTACTTAACCCTGGTTACCTCAGTTTTCTCATTTGTCAAATGAGCTGGGGAAAGGAAATGGAAAACCCACTCCATTATCTTTGTCAAGAAAACTCCAAATGGGGTCACAAAGAGTTGGGCACAACTGAACGAAGACACCACCTTAATATAGCCTTTTTAAAAATATTGGTTCAAATATGGTATCCTCAATCTAATAGATTTATTTAAATCTGCCATGGAAAGTCTCAGGCCCGTAAAGTAAATCCCTTGCTTATTTATAGGATGACATATATCCCATTAGGGTTTTGAATGTAAAGTCACATGGGACCATGATAAACCTCCTTTATAAGGAAAACTTAAAACTAATGGATGGTAAAGGTCCCTTCCAACTCTGAGTCTGACTCAATAACTTTGTTACTTTGTTGGAAGAGCTTTCATGCCTGTCATTTTTCTAATCTCACAAGTCCTAATAACGTTGAGAAAGATATTATCTGTGAGGCCAGGGGAGTTACTGCAGATAACATAGCGTACGTTCAAGGAAGTTTAGAATCAGTACATTCTTCTTTCTCTACAGATGAGGAAGTTGGGGGTCAGAGATGGGAGATCACAGTCACACTAGAAATTAAATTGTTTGCCTTCCAGACCATTCATCTTTCCACTAAGACCATGCTTTCCTCTCTTAGGTCCATAGCTAGAAGATACTTTCCTAGGTAAGATGCCACTATCACTCCCAGTAGCTTCCATGACTGGCATATTTGACTTGAGTGGAAAGTCTGGGAAATAGGGTTTGAGTATTCTTCACTATTCTTCAGTTTTCATCCTGTACGTCTAAGGTTGTGTTTACTTACCATTTATTTTCCTGTACAAACATACAAAAAATTATTCACATAAAAAAGGTATTTGGCAGTTGGCCCATTTTTGTTAAAAAGTAAAAGAACATGAGGGGTGGCTAGGTGGCACAGTGAGTAGAGCGTCGGCCCTGGAGTCAGAAGGACCTGAGTTCAGATCCGGCCTCAGACACTTAACACACACAAACAAAAACCTAGCCGTGTGACCTTGGGCAAGTTACTTAACCCCAATTGCCCTCCAAAAAGAAAAAAAAAAGAACATGAGTTTGTGACTGGTTTCACACATCTTCTGAACAAGCTTGAAGGAAGTCTGAAAAAACCCAGGAAGATTATAAATGAAAATAAAACAAAACAAAACATCACCACCACCAAACCAAAAATCCTATTTTAAAGTGTTTTTGTTAACCCTTTTTATTTTTGGGGGGAAGTACTTTGGGTCTGTATTTTCTAGGAAGAGGAAGAAGAACCTTGTAGCAGTTATATACTTTACTTCCTTAAAAAAATATTATTTTTATTTCTTGTGTCTCCTTGGGAAATTGCTATTAAATAACAAGGAGACTCAATAATGTAATTCTCTGTCCTTGTGATCAATAGTGAGTTTTGCTAGATTTCTTAGGAACAGTATATTGCCTAGAACATTCTGTCACACACACCATTAAGAATTATGGTCTAATAATGATGAGGTTCCATTTTCAGAGTACTCCATCCAGCGATACTGAATGCTCTGAACGCTTTCATCTCATTATTTTTTACCATTTTTTTCTTCTGGCTCAATTGGTTTTTGAAACTTATTTTTTACCATTTTCTTTCTTCTCTGAATCAGTTCATAGGACCAAAGATAAAGAACTAGAAAGGACCTTAGAGTGCTGTGTCTAACCCTTCATTTTTCAGATGAGGAGGCTGAGGCACAAGAGTGGCAAACTGACTTGCCCCAACGTCACACCAGATGGTAAATGGCAGAGCTAGGAATAAACCCCAAGTCCCCCAACCCTATAGCCAGTGCTTTCCATATTGATCTATGAGCTTCCTTTAAAATTTCTATAAAGCCTCCTTATTTCAAACTCCATGTGAAAAAAAAAAAACATCTAATTAATGGAGATTTAACATCTACACTCTGCCCAATGCTGGGCTTCAGGCTAAAGGCAAAACAAAAAAATCAAAACCTCAAAAATCACTTCTTCTCTCTGGCATTCAGTTACCACTCCTTGAAAATGAAAGGGTTTGGACTAGATAGAGAGACAGCATGACATGAGAGATGGAGAGGGGCCTCTGGAGCTAAGAAAGTCTGACTTCTAGTCCATGCCTGTGGCACATCTTAGCTCTAGGCCCCTGTATAAATCATTTAGCCTCTCTTGTTCTGGGCAATTGTCTAAAGCTTCTGAGAAGATGCTGACCAGAATGAGTGTAGAGGATATTTTCTTATTTGGGAGTTCCCTGTTTCACTGAAATCATATGTACCACCAAATCACTTATCCTTATCCCCTGGACTAGATAATTGTTCGGGTCCCTTTCAACTCTAAAATTTAATTTTTCTTTGAGAATTGACTAATTGATTATTTCACCTGGATTTATGGTATATACTACTTTTCATTCCTTATTTTTTTTACCCCTTCTGTCCTTCCATCTCTCCTTTCCCCACCTAAAGAAGGAAACCTTTTTTAAAAATTTAACTTGTGACATATTGAGCTATTCTTTCCAAGGGTGAGAGTGTCAGTAAGACCTTGAAACTTGTATTTTTTCCCAAATGATGGGTAGGTGGTAAATGAGCTGGCTCAGCATTGGAGATCTTCTTGGTTTAGAAACCCCATTTACCTAAAGTAGATGCATGTTCGGAAGTACTTGTTTCTCTATTTGACATCAAGTTGCCATGTGCTGTACAGAAAAGACCTGGCTAAACATTTGGATGTGTGTACATTACACGAAGGCATGTGACCATTCCTTAATAATCCTTACTCTCCTGATACAGCTGTGGATTGAGCAGCCAACTTATTTACATCGCCCATCTTCTTCTTTTCCCCTCATCTAAAATAAAATGCAATTGACTGATTGACAACAGATTAGGCTATTAGGTGCTAAGTCCTCAAGTCAAAGAAGAAGTGACCTGGTCACTTATGTTCTATGTCACCCAATAAAATATTGAGCCTGCTTTTGAGGACATCTGATTAAAGGCAATATAGATGGTATGTGAGATTGGAATCCTCCCATTTTCCTAAAATTGTAGATTAAGACAAATGCAGATTTTTTCTTGGTACTAACCTGGAAATTACTTAGGTCATAGGTCTAACCTAAACACAGCTTCAGGATAAACATGACACAGTCATTCAGTAATTATTTACTATGTGCCAGGCACTGTACTACAGTATTCTTTGGCAATAAGGGGTGGAGAAGATTTATATGAACTAATGCTGAGTGAAGTAAGCAGAACATTTTACTAAAAGGACATTGTACACAGCAACAGCAACATTGTGAGATGATAAACTATGAATGACTTAGCTCTTCTCAGCAATACAGTGATCCAAGACAATTCCAAAAGACTCATGATGGACAGTGCTAACCACATCCAGAGAAAGAACTATGGAGTCTGAATGCACATTGAAGCCCACTGTTTGGACCCCCCCCCACCACAACAACAAAAAATTAACATACTGTGCATGTATAATCTGTATCAGATTGCTTGCTCTCTTGGGGATGGAGAAAAATTTGGAACTCAATTTTATGAAAATGATTGTTGAAAAGTCTTTACATGTAATTGGGAAAAAATAAAATACCATTAAGAAAAAAATAAGGTGTAGAAATAGCCATTGCCTCTGGAGAGCTTACATTAATGGAGGAGACAACATGTAAATGAATATGTGTATAACAGTTACATATGGAGTAGCTGGGGGTAAGAAGAAGGAGGGAGACTCAGAAGCAGATGCATAGAATTGTAGCGGCAAGCACCCCCAACATCCCCAGGGTAGCTGCCAACACAGGTTCTTAGATCTGCTTTTGTAAAAGAAAGCAACTCAAAATGGGTTAACAAGCTTACTTTAATCAAACAAACATATATTACTTAGTTCAGGGGGAAAAGGTCAGCACCCCAAACTTCAGAGTATACAGACAGATCAAACATACAGGCTTCCAAACTGTCCAACCATTATCAATATCAAAATCACAGTTACCAAAGAGGGAAGCATCAACATCTGGGTTTTCAAAGCCGGGGGGCTCTCAACGGCTACCCAGAGTCTCATCTGGTCAAATCACACAACACTTCTCAAAGTGAGCCCTCAAAGCAAAGCCTTTTATCGGGGTTTATATAGTCTTCTCCGGGCTCAGAGAATGTAACCACCCTCTTGACCCACTGCCCAATCACACAGCATCAAGGTGTGGTCATTCCTGAAAACCAAGCCTCCTACCACAGGCTCCATGTGACCACATTCAGCCTATTAGGAGGCAGAGTATATTTTCAAATCAAGGAAGGTTCTCAGAGTCACTTAAGTCAATCAAAGGGCCTAGGGGCAGGGAAGATCTTCAAATCTGCATTTCCGTTACAAGAATGTTAGAGCAGCAGATGACCATAAGAACAGTCTGACTTCTTACTGGTGAGGGTTCTGAGAGCCGGATGGATTAAAGTGCAAGTGGCAAATACACAGCCCTTGGAACCAGATTAAAATATAAATGGTAGATATTTAACAAAATAAACTGATGGTACCATAGATAGCATTATATTACAAAACTAAGTCAAAATGTTACAGGATCTTTATCTATGGATTAGTGACCCCCTTTTTATTAGAGTTTGACCACACTGGGTTAAGGGACTTCCTCCATAGTCACCCTATCTAATAAATGTCAGAGGCAGAATTTGAATTAATTACTCCTGACTCCAAGTGAAAGTCTTTCTGTGCTGTGTTACCTCCCAGTTTTTAAGGCTTTGTATGTTATCTTTTTCTTTATCTTGAAATCTCAGCTTAAAAACAAAGATAATTTAGGAGAAATCATCACATTTTCTTGTGAGCTATTTGCCAAGTGTCCCTGCCTTGTATTATTCAGTTCCTTCATGAGTGATAACTACTATATTTTCTACATTAACAGTATTCAGTGAATGACAAAGATGATGGTGACAGTAATAAGTAGTAGCAGGGATACATTGCTATTCCTGACTTTAATTGGGTTTTTTTTTTAAGAGATTGGGGTATTCCAAATTGGGATGAAAGATGTTTTGTCCTCACCAGATGTTTTCATAGTAGTGATAATGGGATTTGCAACAATAAAAATCAAAGTTCCAATTAGTCAGACTATAGAAGCTCAGTGCTGGTCTATCTGTGTTATTAGCATCAAATAGGAGCATCAATGCTTTTGGCTGGAGTTATTGGGCGAGAGATGGTAAAGTCTAAACCTTGCTGAGACTTGTTATTTAAGAGATCCCATGCTACTAACCCACGGTGCTGCTAGTGAATCGAAATTTCCCATGCTTCAGCCCAAACACGTTTCCAAAATGGAAGTCTCTGTAGGGGCTAAAACTTGAGAGGGTGAAACAGCACAGAACACAGCACAGAAAGACTTTCACTTGGAGTCAGGAGTTCAGTGAGCTATACCCAAAAGACCTTTACTCGGCTTCCTTTACCCAAAAGATATTAAGGAAAACAAAAAGTTAAAAGGCATAGATAGGGATTGCTGGAAGAGGGAAACATGCCTAAGAGGGCTGGAATCTTTCCAATATATAAGCAAGTAAGGATTTGTCCTCCTGCAGTTACTTCTAAGACGATTTCACAACGGACCCAGGAAAGTGATTAATGAAGCCAGATCTGGCACCATTTCATGCTGTTGCTTCTGCCTTTTTCTTCCTTCCATCTCACACCTTCAGATCCATCCGGTCTGTCTGGCAAGTGCCACAGCCCTATTAATAATGAGCAGAAAAGCATGGCTTGAGTATAGCTTTATTACTGCTTAGCAGTAATATAAGGATTGGTAATGACAGAATTTAACTCTGAGTCTTCTACCTGACAAAGACCCATTTGGTCATCTTGTGATGTTGGGGAGAGGGGCAAAGCCAGAGTAGGTTTGGCAGAATGCTATGTTAGAGATGAGGGAGATGATTTGTTTACTACAGCCCCATTGCCTTGTTTTCTCTGGAAGTATTCCCAAGGGTTGCCTAAGACCAGAGACCTTTGTTATTAAATGAAAGACTCATGAAGGGAATGGCTTGATTCTTCAGTCACTCTCAGGGGCACACTTTTGGCAGAGTATTCCATGGTCTGTTGTATTTAGTAAATGAATGAATTTTGCTTGCCGAAATGAGTGTGTGGAAAAAAGCCTGTGTGGAGAGAAACTCAAGTTATATGGGAGAGTAGTAAGGAACAGTAAATAAGTTTTATAGAATGTTCAAGTTGGAGGTGATCTTAGAAATGATCTAATCTAATATTCACCCCCCACCCAACTTAGAAATGAAAAGATAGAGGCCCAGAGAAAGGAAGTGATGGACCCAAGAATTCATAACTAGTTAATGGCAGAGGCCAGTTTCTCACCAGTCTTAATCTAAGCTCTTTCCATTACTATATTCTGCCTTCTTCATGTAGTGGCAAGTCTGAGGGAATAATGAGAAATGAATATAGATAAGTAAAAACTGAGCTGAAAAGCAAACTGTCACTCAAAAGGAGAAGAAAGGGGAAGACAACAACTCAAAGCCAAAGAAAGAGGCTGGATTAACTCCCATTGCTTATCCCTACTGTAGGAGATTATTTCTCTGTGTACTTTTTGCAAGGACAGACAGAAAACTGTCCTTTAGGGGATAATTTTGAATTCTATTTAAGATATTTAAAAACCCATAGGAAACGATTGTATTTAAAACATAAGTTTTAACAAAAATATGTTGAAAAGTATTTGTAATAACAAAAAGAGAAATATCAACATAGAAATAACTAAGAGCTTTGATTTAATAAGCATTTCTTAAACAACTTCTACTCTAGGTACTAGGAATATAATTTACAAAAATGAAGTCCTAGGCCTCTAGGATCTTGTATTCTATTGTATAACATGTATGTAGGTAGGCATGTCCAAAATTTATTTAAAGCAAATTTTGGATGTGACCCTTGGACCTGTCAGTATAATAATAAACTTTACAAAGGAGGTATATGTTTCTTTTTTTTTTTTTTTTTTAAAGCAATTGGGGTTAAGTAACTTGCTCAAGGTTACACGGCTAGTCATTTGATTTATGCGTGGGTGCTCATTTTCTGAGGCCGGATCTGATCTCGGGTCATCCAAACTCCGAGGCCGGCGCTCTTACTCACTGCCACCTAGCCGCCCCTTTAGGGCAATTGGGGTTAAGTAACTTGCCCAAGGTTACACGGCTAGGTTTTTGTTTGTGCGGATTAAGTGTCGGAGGCCGGCTCCGAACTCAGGTCCTTCTGATTCCAGGGCCGGCGCTCTATTCACTGCGCCACCTAGCCGCCCTGAGGTATATGTTTCAAGGCAGCCCTTGAAAGCTGAGCCTTGAAGGAAGCCTCTAGATTTGGAAGGAGTCTCCATCCCAGGTTTATGCAAAGGCTTGTCAGTTTGCTCTGTCGAAATCTCTTTTTTTTTCTTTTTGATTACGTATATATTTTTAGGTTTCTTTATAGTTCTCACATTTGTCATTTTTTAATGATGGCATGGTATTCTATGGGTGAATGTTTACTTTTCTTAAATAATTTGACCTTTGGGGCATTTAGTCTGTTCCACTATTATTTGTTACAAAGGGACCACAATGGCTGGTTTTTTGGAAAGAAAAAAAAATTTTCACTTCTGACAATAAAAAATATCAACTTTAAAATATCATGAGTAATGATAATAAAAACAATGATAATTACTAGATTTATTTATAAGACATTTTTAAGTTTATGTATGTGACCTCATTTGATTCTCATAATAAGTCTTTGAGGTAGTGGTTATTATTCTTATTTTGCAGATGAAGAAACTGAGGCTGAACAAAGTTAATGGTGTCACAAAACTAGAAGTATCTGAGATTAGATTTGAACTCAGAGTTTTTTTTTTCTTTTTGGAGGGCAATTGGGGTTAAGTAACTTGCCCAAGGTCACACGGCTAGGTTTTTGTTTGTGTGTGTTAAGTGTCTGAGGCCGGATCCAAACTCGGGTCCTTCTGACTCCAGGGCCGACGCTCTACTCACTGCGCCACCTAGCTGCCCCTGAACTCAGAGTTTTTTGACTCCAATATACTCTCTATTTCACTTCCTAGCTTCCTGAAGAAGCAATTAAACTTATGTTTACAACTAACTACATGTATGTGAAAAATGAATATCAACATGCAAAATTAACTTATTCTGCCTGTGTTTCCAGTGTCTTTCACTTAGTGGCCACTTAAATGCTCAATGGAATCTGTAAAACGAAGGTACTGAAATCAGTTCATTCCAGCTCTAATTTTCTTTGTCTATTTAAGCTTAGGCTTGTATATACATTCTTCCTTTTATATAATTGTAATTGTGTGTGGTAAGTACTTCCTTTATTCAAGACACTTTGTTATGCTGCAATAAGAATGCTCTTGCCCTGGATCATGAAGTTTATAACCTAGTAGAAGAAGAAAAAGAAACGCAAATCAGTATAATATCAATTCAGATATGATATATGAATCAGAAGTATGAATCAAGTGCTGGCAGAGATCTGAAGAGGAGCTAGGCTCTCACCATGAGGGTCATAGAAGACTTAGTAGATGTCAAGGTAGTAGAACTTGACCTGGGAAGGAAGAGAAAGATTTAGAGAATAAGGGAACAACAATAGTCAGCAAGTGTTTCTTCAGCACTTATTTGTATGCCAGTTCCTATACTAAGCCCTACACTGGGAATACAGATATAAGCAGAAAGACAGTCCCTAACCTCATGGAGCTAATGTTCTTAGTGGGGAAGACAACACATAAAGGTGAGCTGATAGGGAGGGGGAAGGGCAGGGAAAGTCCAGAGGCCAGTATGGAAGGGATTGTAGGCTGAGTGACCTCCTTAAATGGACTCTGTCAATGAAAGAGAGAGAGAGAGAGAGAGAGAGAGAGAGAGAGAGAGAGAGAGAGAGAGAGAGAGAGAGAGAGAGAGAGAGAAACGAGGGAGAACGAGCAGGGTGGGCCTCGAAGTGGGGGATTCCAGGGCTGGAGTAAGGCATGAGTGAGGGTTGAGATGAATGAGGAAGGAAGTGTACTACTAAATGAGGCTGTGAAAAAGGTGTATTGAAGCTAAACAGCTGATAAAGGTTCTCAAACACCAGTCTGATAGGTTTCAATGGCATATACTATGAGGGAGTCATTCTTTACAAGTTTTTTGATCATGGGAGAGAAAGGAAATGATCAGAATCAGTTTCCTTATCTGTAAAAAATGAGCTGAAGAAGGAAATGGCAAACCACTCTAGTATCTTTGGTAAGGAAACCACTAATGGAGTCCTGAAGAGTTGGATACAACTGGAAAATAATTGAACAACAACAATCTCTATTGGGTATCTGCAGAGCGGTGCTTTGAGACGACTTCATGATTTTCTGCTGGTAACATGGAGAGTGGAGGGGGAAGGTAGAGTTAATTATCACCACCAAAAAGTCACATGTCTCTCGCAATAGTTTTATACAAAAAAGTAGTTATACGGTCTCCAAGTCTCTAGAAGATTTATAGACCTAGACTAATGAAGTCCTGGGAACCCTGCAGCCAGGATTTGTCTCATCTCTCATGTCAACCCCCATGATTGCTGCACTATCTCCTTCCTTACCAGAAGATGGAGGAGGGAAATACTAGTTTGCTGGTGGCCTCACTCACTCTATTTATTGGTAGGTCCCTGCAAGGGTGGCTAATGATGTTGCAACAGAGTGAATAAAAGGAAAACAAATAATAGCAGGCTTCTGAGGTTATCAGGTCAATATTCCCCTCCTTGCCATTTTAGAAATGAGTAAGCTAAAGCCTACCAAGATTAAGTGACTTGCCCAGGGACATGCATCCAGTTAAGTAGTTGAGGCAGGATTGGACTGCAGATTGTTACGGACTCCAAATATAGCCATTGCACCACCACGCAGCTGAAACCTCTCAGTGTACTGGTATAGTTCTGAAACAGGTGGACAGTAATAGGATATTATATTTATATTCTGCATGAAATTACAGGCTATGATAGATAGTACTATACATCTTTATGTTTCTCAATAAAATACTTAATTCCTCCCCAAACTCCCATTTTTGAAAGCTTACTTTTTTTTACAAATGCTGCTCTGGTGTCAAAGTAATGATATAGTCAAATGCATCTTCTCTCCCCACCCCAATTTCTCTGCTCTCTGTGTTTCCCTCTCCCTTCTCTCCAGTCTCCCTCCTTTTCTTTCTCTTTCTTTCCCCCCTCCCTCTGTGTCTATCCCTTCCTCTTTCTTCCTCTCTTTCTCTGTCTCTCCCTCGCCACTCCCCAGCTATAAATGGATTAGATAAAAGGAACATAAAATGGTATTTCTGCCTTGCCATTTCCTGCACTAATGCAAAAGGGGTAAGATTGGCCCTGTAATGTAGTTGAGTGGGTTCTTGTAAGTGCCAGTAAATCCTTTCTGTGATTCCGAATGTGTTTGTTTGTAATTGCTGGCTGACTTGTGGTACCTCAGAAAGCTCATCTGTTACCCATCACCAGTTTGGTCTCCTGTTTTTCTTACCAGGCTCTGAGATTATGTAGATGTCAAATTCTCTGATGTCTTTTGTGTTTCTCCCCTCCCCCTCAGCAGGGGTCTCAAGGGGCCCTGTGCATTCAGCTGTCTTCAGCCATCACTCTCTATCAGGCTGGTCTGTCAGCTCCTTCTCTTTTGTCAAGGGAACTTTTTTCATCTGCTTAACAAATGTCGCCTTGACGGCATCTCTTTGTGACTTGTAGCCAGGAGTTGGTTGTGGGCTCATCTCCCATTCTGATCATGTTCTTCTCCGTTTCTGCCCCATCTCTTTGCATTTTTTTCCACCTCCACACTTTATTCTGTTGGCCATTCCTGGAGCTTTCCCCCATCTAATATTCCCCAAATCCTGTTTCCTTTTTAATTGTATTTTCTCCTCAGCTTTGTGGTCTACCAGGGCTTTCTGTGTTAAACACAGCAAGGACTGCAGTTTCTTGTATGACATTAGGAAAACTTACGTCAAGGGGATGCCAGTCATGGTGTTAGTTTTGAAATTTGGACTTTTTAAACTTTAATTTCTAAGTTTTACTCATTTGTCATCTCTTTCTACTACAAAGTACACTGCTCATTTGTTGTCTCCTTGTGATCTGCCTGAAAATTCCAGGGGAAAAAAATACTTGGAACCTTCCTGTATGCTTTAGAATCATGTTTTATTCCTGATGCAAATGTTCTGCAGTAAAAGCCACTCTGTATCTGTATTGATTTTGATGAGAGCTCCAGGGGACAGGGGCATGTTTTTCTCTGGGCTTTGTAGAGGGCTTAAATAACAAATAATAATGCTTTTTTGTTATATAATATACAATCCCTCTCAAAACACAAATGGGATGCTATTCTAATAAGCCCATGGAATTACTAAGAATATTAGGATTGAGTTAGGCAAGTAGGTACTAACAGCACTGGTCAGGATGACCTCAGTTCAAATCCTGTGTCAGACACTTACTAGTTGTGTGACCCTGAACAAGTTAGTTTCCTTATCTGTGAAATGGGGATAATAATAGCACCTAAATGCCAAGTTTGCTATGAGAATCAAATGAATCAAAATATGTAAAACATATTACAAATCTTAACACTTTATGTAAATGCTACTCTTCTCTTCCTCCTTTCTTTTCTTTCCTTATCTCTTCTTCCTCATCTTCCTTCTTTTCTGTCATCTAGAAAGTAATACTCTTTTTAAAAATTTTTTGGTCTTTATTAATTTGTTTACTTTTAGTTTACAAGATTCATTTCCACAATTCCTTGAGTTTCAAATTTTCTCTCCCTCCTCCCCTTCCCCATGGTGATATACAATCAAGTACAGTATCTGCAAATACTTTCACAGTAGACATTAGTTACATTATAAAGAAGGGCTGTATCAGATGGAATGAACAATGAGAAAGAGGAACCAAAACCAAACAAGAAAAAGAAAAAGAGCAGGTAGTCTGCTTCAATCTGGATTTAAACTCAGTTCTTTCTCTGGATGTATACATCTCTCTCCATCATTAGACTTTTGGGATTGACTTATAACCCTGAATT
>WOXC01007489.1:0-25713 GCA_011680675.1 Gymnobelideus leadbeateri | reverse complement strand
GAATCAAGCTAATCTCCAAACCCACCATAGCAACATTTTTCATCTGACTTTTGATACTATTACAAATAATGTGTTTTAAAAAATAAAGAAGAAGTTCCCTAAACTCCTTATGTAAGCTTATTCCAACAGCCCCAGTGGAGCTGTAACTGGTCTGTTCCAGACCTCAGCAAACTCTTCCTCACATACCTAACTCATCCCTGAAAAACTCCACAGAGATTTAAATCTGTAGCTGTTTTTTCAATCATGCTCCACTCTTTGTGACCCCACTTTGGGGTTTTCTTGGAAAAGATATTGGCGTGGTTTTTCATTTCATTCTCCAGTTACATTTTACAGGTGAAGAAACTGAGGCAAGTCTCAGGACACACATCTAATACATGTCAAATGCTGGATTTAAACCCAGGAAGAGATTTAAAGTATGTTGTCTTAACTCCAGTTGATTGGGCCCATGAGATTCAATGAACAAAATTATGTTTCAAAGCAAGCTTCTTATGGAAATTGATTTGAGTCCAAGGCACTCTTCTGTCTAAACAAATAAACCAATCCCTGAACATTTCATAGTATTCAGTCTATTCAAAATTGTATTTTCATTAAGTATAGTAAACATGCCAAAATATTGGGTCTTACAGATCTGGCCCTAAGCATGAGACTAGGTGATAGTTCATTTGCTCCTACAAGGGAGAATAATGACAAAGGCCACTAAATTAAGGAGCTTTCAGTTTGCAAAGAACTTGCCATCCATTATTTCATTAGGGAAGTGAGCATGAAGGTGTTATTAGCCTCATGTTACTGCTGAAGTAACTGATGTTCAGAGAGCCTGTGTGATTCCCCCCCAAGACACACAGCTAATAATCACTGGAGACTTGCACTCATGACTTTCTGACTCCACATCCAGTGCAGTCTTACCTAAGAAATGTTCTTTTTCTTAAGGCAAAGGAGAAGCTTCCTGTTTCTGGCAAATGAAATCAAAGTCTTCCTAACAGTGTCCTGTTTAACATCTGTCCTCCACTCTTCCTTCACAGCAGCCTCCACATCCAGCTACTTCTCTCTCGGAAACATGTAGCAAAAGGAACAGCACATGAGAGGGAAGGCCAAAGACTGCCTTTCCCTCCTCTCTCAGTAAGAGGCTCCATGTTCCCAGCCCTAAACCCTCACCCCAAGGGCTTAGGAGCTGATTGCTTCAGGCTTTATCCAGACAGAATGAGGAGACCAGAGGTTCTCATGATCACAGTTCTAGAGTGGGAGAGAGCTCATATGCCATTTTGTCCAATTACATTATGCAGATGGGAAAATGGGGCTTTCAGTGTTGGGACTTTCCCCAGATTTAAATACTGGTTTTCTGACTGCAGCACCAATGCCCAGGGTACCAGACCTCAATGTACCTTTAGGACCTAAACCATAGAAATTTACAGATGGAAGAGAACATAGACATGAAACTAGTTCCATCTCCTCATTTTATTGATGGGGAAACTGAGATGCAGAGAAGGGAAATGGTTTGTCCAAAAGTCACACAGATATTCAAGCCTTTTCTTCCCAAAATCAGAAATGTACTTCTTTATAAAGATAATGAAATTAATAGGAAATAAATAATAATAACATGAATGACATCCATCCAAATAGAGCAAGCTGTCCGAGAGGACAAGTACTATTTGTCATCTTTGCCTTTATCTCTTGACTTCCTAATTCTTTTTTAAAAGTAATTCTGTTTTCTTTTTCTGCCAAGACCTAGAAGAATTCTTCTCATTCAACTATTTATACTCTGAATCAAAAGTCTGGCCTGTTAATGCCTCCAAGTTTCGATAGTTTAGTCTAGTTTGCTACCCATGACAAAGGAGGTGACAACGTGACTGAATTCTACATTGGTCAGGCCCCATGTGAAATATCATGTTCCTTTCTGGTTTAGGAAGAACATTGATACCATGGACAGCTCCAAGAGGAATGTAAATTGTGGTGGCTGGGGTGCACAGTGAATAGAGCACTGGCCCTGGAGTCAGGATGAACTGAGTTCAAATCTGACCTCAGATACTTAACACTTAGGAGCCCTATGACCTTGGTCAAGTCACTTAACCCCATTTGCCTTGCCCCGACCCCTCCCCCCAAAAAAGACAAAAAAAAGAAGATAAATTGTGGAAATGATCTTAAGATTATTTCCTATTTGGATTAACTGAAAGTCATTAGCAAGAGAAGTAAAAAAAAAAAATCAAGTTTTTTGAGGATTGGTGGAATATCAAATTAGCAAGCAAGCAAGGTCCTATAAGGATTAGTTGGAAGTTAAATTGAGAGGTCAGCAAGAAAATGATATATGATGAGGATTAGTTGAAAGAAGCAAAGATATTTAACTTAGAGAAACGGAGACTCATGGCACTGGTGGGGATAGGGAGGGAGCAGTATGGATGCTTTTGAGTAATTGAGTTTATCAAATGAGGAAGGCGCTAAGCTCATTCTTTTCTTCCAGTGTTTTTTTTTCCAATTTATTTATTTATTTTATTTTGCAACATTAATTTTCACAAGATTTTGAGTTACAAATTTTGTCCCTGTCTCTCCCCTAACCTCCAAACTAAGATAACAAACCTACTGAAAAACCCTTATCCCAGTGGGTCATCTCTTATATACTCAGCCATGCCTCCCCCTACTGCAACTTTCTAGTAGGGCAAGAGAGATTTCTATGCCCAAGTGCCAGTATATCTTATTTCCCAGTTGCATGTAAAAAACAATTTTTAACATTTTTTTATAAAACTTTGATTTTCAGGTTCCTGTAGGAAGGTGGAGCCAAGACAGTGGCTAAGGAAGCAGGAAAACTCCATATGCCCCATCCATAATCACCTCAAATACCTATAAAAAAATGACTCTCAACAATTTAAGATTATAGAATCCACAAAGTTACAGAGAGAAACAAATCTGCCTCTGAAGACAGTCCAGCAGGAGGACAGGAAGGGTACATCACAGTGTTCTGGGAGCTGAACCCAGCCCCTCAGGAGTCCTAGGTTCTAGGTTTAGGGAGACCTGAGCAGCCCCAGCTGGAGGGACTTCTAGAGAGTGGATCATCAGCAGCTGTGGTGGTTTCCAGACTTATGAACCCATAAATGCCAAAGACAAAATGAGAGTTCAGTGTGGACTTTGTGTGAAGAGGGAGTATGGGAATGTGGTCTGGCCTCTGCCCCAGCTTCCAGAGGAGGAGAAGCAGAGGAGGCACAGAGCTGCTGCTACATGGCTGCTTCAGAACTGCTGACCTACAGATTGTAGGGGGAACAAGCGACCATTCTGAGGGGTAATTGCTCTTGCTTTAACCTGCTTGAATCAGGATCACTGTCTAGGGTGGAGATCCTGGGGTGTGTGACCATTGTGCCAGAGCCAGTGGAGGCTTCTGAGAGGGCACCCATCTAATAGCTCTGGAAGCTAAGAAAACCCCAGCAATCTGGAACAAAACTCTCCTCTCTGGAAGCAGAGTTGTACTGTGGCATTGAGTGGCAACATGAGCAAGCAAAGGAAGAAAGGCAAGTACAGCAATACAACTTTGTATTCTTTTTTGGGGACAAAAAGGATCAAAACGTAGAATTGCAGGAAGACAACAATGTTAGAACTCCTGTACCAAAAGCTTCCAGAAAAATATAAACTGGTTAAAGGACATAGAGGCATTTAAGAAGGATTTTGAAAACCAAGTAAGAAAAGTGAAGGAAAAATTGGGAAAAAATGAGAATGATGCAAGAAAATTAGGAAAAGGGAGTCAACAACCTGACTGAAGAATATAACACCTCAAAAAATAGACTAACTCAAATGGCAAAAGAGGCACAAAAAGACAATGAGGAGAAGAATGCTTTAAAAAGCCAAATTTTCTAGATGGAAAAAGAATCTCAAAAGCACACTGAAGAAAATAATTCATTCAGAATTAGACTGGAGCAAATGGAAGCTAGTGACTTTATGAGAAATCAAGATATTATTAAACAGATCCAAACAAATGAAAGAATAGAAGGCACTGTGAAATATCTCATTGCAAAAACCACTGACTTAGAAAATAGATCCAGGAGAAATAATTTAAAAATTATTGGACTACCTGAAACCCATGATCAAAAAAAAGAACCTAGAAATCATCCTAAAAGAAATTCTCAAGGAAAATTTCCCTGATGTTTTATGAACAGAAGGCAAAATAGAGGTTGAAAGAATCCACTGATCACCTCCTGAAAAAAAGATCCCAAAAAGAAAACTCCTAGGAATATTATAGCCAGGCTCTGGAATTGCCAGATCAAGGACAAAATATTACAAGCAGACAAGAAGAAGCAATTTGAATATTGTGGAAACACAATCAGGATAACACAGGATCTGGCAGCTTCTACATTGAGGGATCAAAAGATTTGGAATATGATATTCCTGAGGTCAAAGGAGCTGGGATTAAAACCAAGAATAACCTTCGCAGCAAAACTGAGTACCATGTTTCAGGGGAAAATATGGTCATTCAATGAAATAGATAACTTTCAAGAATTCTTGATAAAAAAAAAAGTGAATATAAATTTGACTTTCAGATACAAGAAGCAAGAGAAGCATAAGAAGGTAAACAGGGAAAATAAATAATAAGGAACTTAGCAAAGTTGAACTATTTATATTCCTACATGGGAAAATGATCATTGTAACTTATGAAACTTTTCTCAGTATGAAAATAGTTGAAGGGAATAGAAAGCTGTGTGTGTATATGTATGTGTGTGTGTGTGTGTGTGTGTGTGTGTGTGTGTGTATATACACACATATATGTATATCTTTATGTGTGTATGCATATGTATGCATGTATATATATATGTATATATATATGTCCATATAGGAGGGTATATGGGCATATGAATTCATATTGTGTATGTGTATATATGTGAATAAGTATACATAGACAGAGGGCACAGAACCAATTAAATAGAAATGGATGTACTTAAAAGGTGAAATTAAGAGGTTAGCAAGGAATTTAATGAGAGGAGATCCGGAGAGACAGAATGGGGTAAATTATCTCACGTAGAATAGGCAAGAGAAAACTGTTTCAATGGAGGGGAAGAGCAGGAAGGCAAAAAGGAATGGTTGGACCTTATTCTCATTGAATTTGGCTTAGGGAGGGAATGACATACACATTAAATAGTGTATGGCATCCTCGAGGCGAGTAGGGGAGAAGGGAATGAAGGGGGGATGATGGAGGGGAGGGCAGTATGAAGAGGAGGGAAGTTGGAAGTACACACTTTTGAAAAGGGACAGGGTCAAAGTAAAGAACAGAACAAGTCGGAGTTGGGATAGGATGGTGGGAAATATAGTCAATCTTTCACAATATATCCACTATGGAAATGTTTTGCATAGCTACACATATACAACCTATATTGAATTGTTTATCTTCCCAGTAAGGGTGGGTGATAAAGAAGGAAGAGAAAGAATCTGGAATTCAAAGTTTTAAAATCAAATGTTTACAAAATTTTATTATTATTAATATTTCACATGCAACTGGGAAATAAGATATATAGGCACTGGAGTATAGAGATAAATCTTACCCTACTGGAAAGTCAGAGGGGAGGTAGGGGAGGATATAGGAAAGAGCAGATTGGGAAATGGGGTATAAGTGGAATCACTGTTTTGGGGTGGTGGGTAGGGGAAAGGCGGGGAGAAAATTTGTAACTCAAAATCTTGTGGAAATGAATGTAAAGTAAAACTAAAATTTAATTAAAAAAAACAACTTTAATTTCCAGATTCTTTCCTTTTTTCCCTTCTTACCCACCCCCATAGGGAGGACATGCTACACAAGTTGTGTTATATAAATGTAATGGAATACTATTGTGCTTTATGAAATGAGGAGCAGATGGACTTCATAATAACCTGGAGAGACTTATATAAACTGATGTTGAGTGAGAACAGCAGAAGCAGGAGAAATTTGTACACAATGACAGACACAACTTATGTGCAGTGACTAACTCTGATAGACTGGGCTCCACTCAGCAATGTAAGGTTATGAGACAACTCGAAAAGACTCACAGTGGAAAGAGATGTCCATATCCAGAGAAAGAACTACAGACTTTGAATGAAGATGGAAACAAACTACTGGTACTCTTTCTTTTTCTTGTTTTGTTTTCTTTCCTCTTTCTCATTGTTCATTCCATCAGTTATAATCCGTCTTTACCTCCTGTCTAATGTTTAATGTGAAGGTATTTGTAGAACCTATTTTTTGATTGAATATCACCATGGGGGAAGAGGGATGGAGAGGAAGGTGGAGAAAATTTGAAACTCAAGGGATTGTGGAACCGAATGATGTGAACTAAAAGTAAATAAATAAACTAATTTAAAAATGACCCCTACAGATCAAAGTGGGAGTTGAGGTTTTGAGGATCCTAATCAGTGAAGAGGAAACTGAGTTTGGGAAAGGTCACTAGACTGGGCTGTGTTTTATCTCTTTACTAGGCTGAACATTCCATGCACATGAGGGATGAGTCTTCTCCAGATGTGTCCAGAGCAGGTGTTTATTAAATGTCTGTGGAATGAATGATAATGGAGGGGAAAAATTGACTTGCAAAGCACCCAGTGTAGAACCAAGGCTGAGGCCTCAACAGTGGCTCAGTGGAACCAAATCTCTGAGTGCTCAGTGAGGGGATCAGTGGATACATGGTCTTTCCCAATTTTCACTC
The DNA here is from genome assembly GCA_011680675.1 of Gymnobelideus leadbeateri. Taxonomy (NCBI): domain Eukaryota; kingdom Metazoa; phylum Chordata; class Mammalia; order Diprotodontia; family Petauridae; genus Gymnobelideus; species Gymnobelideus leadbeateri. Next base: position 19,078 of record WOXC01007489.1, on the reverse strand, counting down.
CTTGGAATCTGAGGCAGGCAGAAAGTATCTCATCTAGTGCATCCTCTGGACCTTCTGGGGTTGGGGCTGTGTCTGCAGCTGGTAAAATGGGATCCAGGGACAGGCCTGACCATCATGGCCCCTTAAGATCCTGGAATAAGGGCAAAGGGTAGTTCAGTCAAAGCAGGTACAAGCATGGTGAGAGGAGATGGCCTTGGAGCAGAAGGGATTTGGGGACTGAGAGAATTTTGAGGAACCACTGGGGCTCGGGGCAGCCATACTCTACCTTTGCTCCCTCCCTGGATGCTGATGCTGCTGCCACTGCTGACTTCTTCCTGAACATCTTCACCCTGAGGAGGTAGAGAGGCAGAGTTTCCAAGAAATTTAGTAAATGAAACAAGAAAGGAGTAGCATTGCATATTGATTACCTGTGCTCATGAGAGAGAATCTGGGAATCAGTTTGGGGAAAAAGGAGATGGAGTGTTTGGAAGGAGAGGAAAGAACAAAGAAAGGCAAGCCTTTCTCTCTAATCCTACAGACTCTCTCGATATAAAAGGCAAGAGAGAAGGGGGGTTCTTTATCTGGATCCCAGCTGTGACAATGGGACTTGATATAATAGAGAAGAGGTATTTCAAATATCTGCATCTCTCTCTCTGTCTCTCTCCCTCTCTCTCTGTCTCTCTCTGTCTCTGTCTCTGTCTGTCTCTGTCTCTCTCTCTCTCTCTCCCTCTCTCTTTCTCTCTCATTTCCTTTCTTCTCTTTCCACTTTCTCTTTCATTCTCTCTCTCTTTTCTTTTAAACATGTACAAAGTGTTTGCTTTCTCAAAAAGACCGAAGAAATAGGAAGGAGACAGAGTTAAAAGGTAATAAGGTAACATTTAGAATTTTTACTTATCATTGGGCAAAATTCAAAAAAATCCATTAAACATAATTTGTAAAAGGCCATGACAAAGGAGAGAGACATGAAAAGACTGGAGAAGGCAAACATGGTCTAGATTTTAACAAGAAGGAAGGGAAGGGCCTGCTCACTGAGGAGTGAGCTTGACTTCAGTTCCAGGGGTATTGCAGAATGGATGGTTAAAGAGACATGTGGGTGATGGTCAGACAGGGAAGGAGTGATGGTGACGAGGCAGCTTGACTTCCCCAACCAGAGGTCATGCCAGAGTGTCCTTACTGCCTTTTCTGGACACAATTACTGACTTAGTAGATGAAGAGATTGATGCTGTGGAAATGCAGCACTTGGAGTGAGACCAAAGAAGGAAGAAACAAAAGCATTTCCCTGCCATACTACAGGAAACCTCCATATAAAGGTCAAGACATGGTTGGCCTGGGTTTGAGCACAACCATGGAAAAGTGGTCACATCCTATGGAGAAGATGGCCAGCAATAGTTTAGATAATAACACAGTCAGGTGCATTAGAACTGGTTGGAGGGCTTCACTGAGAGAGCAGTTGTTGATGTTTCAATGGTGTCAAGGCAACAGGGCTCCAGGAGCCTGGCCCAGAGATCTGTCCTGGGCTCTGTGCTGTTCAGTATTTTTACAAGTGACTTTAATGAAGGCATAGGTGATCTGCTCATCAGCTTTTGAGATGTCATAGAGCTCTCAGAAATAGCCAAGACAGTGGACGAGGCAGGATGAAAAAGGATGTTAAGAGCCTGCAGTACTGGGCTTTATCTAACAATTCTTAGGAAGCTTTTCCTGACATCAGATGGTTCCTTTACCACAGATACCCACTGATGCTGGTCTTGCCTTCTGGGTCCTCACAGAAGAAAGGCAAGAAAAGATCCACATGACCTAGGTCTACCTGCCTCCTGCAAAGTGGGCCTTCTGGGAAACAAGGGACAGTGTCCAGCATTTAGGAGAGGGCAAGCTTAGCTTTGCTTTGTTCCTCTCCTTTTGGAAAAAAAGATCTTCCTTGGGGAACCTTATTCTCAGAAGTTTGATGTCTAAAGGACGTCCTTTCTGGTGGTAAAGGGGACTGACATCCAGAGTCAACAGGCTTGGTAAAATTATGAGTCTTTCACTCACCCCCTGATCTTCTTCTCCACTTCTCCAATAGACCACACACTTCTGACACTTTGAAACTCCCTCCCCTCAGGTTAGAGGTGGGCCCTAGAAGAAAAGCCTGTGATCAGGGAGGGAGACTTCCCAAGGGACAAAGTCTTCCCATTTTAGCCATCGCTACTCTTTGTCCCCTCCAACTCCAGAGAGTCTGTTGACTTCCCCAATGTGATCTCTCTCTGGAGCTGAGACCCAACTCCTAACTCCATGCTTTCTCTACCCCAGGGATCAGACCATTTCACCAAAGTCCCCCAGTCACTAATAGGGGCCAAACAGTCACAGGACTCTTCTGCACGAGCTGGACAAAGACCTGAGGATAATTCAGGCAATGCCTAGCTCTTCTTACTCTCTTCTCCTCCTCCTTAAGATGAATATCAAGTTATCTTTTGGAATGAGAAACCTCACCACTGCATTTTATGTTTTTTGGAGGACGACCTAACTGTTTTCCAATGTAAGAGGAACCTTATCCCAGTTCATGATTTATCTTTAGCATATGAAAAAACTAATCTCCCCCTCTTTGTGGGCTCATAGTTCATCTGCTTTGGGCATCTGGAAGACAGATGTCAATTATGACACTATTCTAAGTTAAATTTAGGACTTCTCCATATCAGTGTCTTCTTACTAAGTCCCTCTTAGCTTGACCCTCTGTTCCCACTGTGTCTGGGAACTTTTTACTGTATGATAACTTAAACATCTTTATGGTAATTTTCTCATTGTGTATTTCTGGAAGGACTACAGTTTTATATTCTTTCTTCTCATTCTATCTGGAAGCTTTGTTGGGTTGGGTTGTAGATAATCTTTTCTAGCTCCAAATATTTTGATTTTGTCCTTCTTTCTCCCTCTAAGTCATCCCTGCATATTTAATCATCAAAGATCCAGAGTGGGCGTCACCAGAATGTGTCACCAATTAGTGTCACCATTCATGAAGGCCTTCTAATGCTTTCCATCTTGTCTTGTTCGTCTTTCAATTTTGAAGAGGACCAATGGCATCAGGAGAGTGGTGATTACCTGACTTGCAAGTGAATTGAATTTGAGAGGAGCAAAGCTATAGAAAATTGTCAGTCTCACTCTCTCCTCCAGAGTCATTGGAGTCCAGAGGGAAGAAATAGGTCAGGACAGCTGGCCATGGTCCCAGAGGCAGTGGAAGACCTTGACTTTTTCAAGCTTGGTCTTTTCTGGATCTCACTGTGTCTGAGGCAACACCCATTCAGTATTTAATAGTTAGGGAAGAACAGGGGGAAAAGAGGGCCTAGTTTGCCATATTTAATGAATGAGAGGGGAGGACCCTCTGAGTTTCTGGCCAGAACAGAAACAATTACTATTTACACTCACTCTGGGCCATCCCAACCCAAACAATGAGCAAGAAAGGTTTGGTCTGGGAATGATTACTGGTTAATCACTAAAAGGCAGAGTGACTTGGCTTTAAAGGCATAGTCAAGTGGTTCCATTTGAATCCTCTTGGGCTTTATCACACATATTGGCAGCCAATTACTTGACTTTTGAGCTCTTTGCCATGGTAGAACTCTGCTTCCTGAATGGAGAGAGCTTTGTCCCAAACAGGAAAAACAGAAGGAAGAAAAAAAGGAAGCAAAGAAAGAAGAAACAAAAAACAGAATAAGGAAATAAAGAAGGAAGAAAGAAAAAAGACAGGAAGGAAGTAAGGAAAAAGAAAAAAAGAATTTCTTTCTTTAAAATTTTTTTCTTTTCACCTGAGAAGTTTTTGTGTGACCCCTAGTACATAGGAATATAAAATAATTGCACAAGTAAAAACACTTATACACAATAAATCACCAAAACTTATTTTAACACAGTTCTTTGGTGGGGGTAAAATTTTCCATTTATTAAAGAGGAGAGCAGATTTGCTTTCTAATGCGATTGTTGAACTTCATCATTACACAGAGACTCAAATGTCAGCTGACTGTTAGATACTGCAAGACATGTATCATTTCCAATGTTTTTCAGACAATAGATATTCTGAGTTTAGAACAGTCAGTATTGAGCACACCATTTTCATAAATATGAAGTAAAAAATGGTGAAAGCATATTTAGTGTCTTTTCAGAAATTGTTAGAAATTCTGTTCTAATTCCAAGTCAAAATTCATTTAATCAATGATTTTTTAGGAAAATCAAGTTGTAAACCTGTGTCCCTTGATAACTGGGCAAACTCTTCTTGAACTTTTAATGGTGGATGACTGCATTCTTTATTTTAGTGTGGTTTAGGAGACCAACTTAGTTTTTTAGAATTAAAATTTGTTTTTGTTTTTTGGAGGGCAATTGGGATTAAGTGACTTGCTCAAGGTCACACTGCTAGTTTTTGTGTTAAGTGTCTGAGGCAGGATTTGAACTCAGTTCCTCCTGACTCCTGGGCCAGTGCTGTATTCACTGTGCCACCTAACCACCCCTAGAATCAAAATTTGAAGGAAAGTATTCTGAAACTGTATCTCCAGGCACTTCAGATGATTGATTGAAACTCTTAAAATTAAATCTTCAGGAAGGATGTTTTTAGTAATTAAATCATCTGTATTGTAAACATGTGTAAAGAATGATTCTCCCCATTCTTCCAAATATGAATTTTTTAGTAAAACTTTCAATTTTATATATTAGCAAAATATTATAATTTTTTCCTTCAAATGACATGTTTAAATGATTGAGATTTTTCAATAATATCTAACAACTAACAAGTCTAAAAGCCACAATCCATTATGAACAAAGTTAACACAATCAGATTTCTGTTCAGTTGAAAATGTAACAACTTCATCTTTCAGTTTCAATAATCTGTCTAAACATCACCCTCTTGAGAGGACATATGGATTTGACATACTTTCTTTTTCTTTTCAGTTTAGGTGTATTAGAACCTGGTGGTAGAGACTCCTGCTTTGTCATTAACATTTTTACCTCTTCTGTCTAAATTTAGTGACATACCCACAACCAAAAAATGTTTTGTCCTAAAATAACATAAATATTGCTAAGAATTTTGCAAATATATACTGTCTTTGATTTATGAAATTACATTTCTTTAGGCTTAATGTTTAAAAAATTCATGATCACACTTACATAGACATACAGTGGTGATGGTGCAGTAAAACTAAAGGGCTTTTGTCTTTACTTGCTGCAAACACTTAAGTTTCTGTAAAAGAAGGAGATAACAGCAATTTTAAGATCAAGCATTTTAACACAACAGAACCCGGGATATAATAATCTGATACTTGCATGCTGAGGAATAATTGTAGGGACATCTTGAAAGTCTTCATTTTCTGTAATTAAATTCTTCTGTTTCTGTAACAGCAGAGAACTTTGTACATACAGTAAAAACACTGCAATGTATAACCTCCAAGAGTCTTGGATCTGAGCCAAGGTGTTTGTGGCAGTGTTTGTTTGTGTTCTCTGGTGTGAGAGCTTGTGTAAGGCAAAGTGTGCTTGTGTTTTCAGAACCAAGGCTGCAGTGATGTCCCACAAGGCATTATGGGAAGGGACCACTAGATGAACCTAATATTCATGACACCTTTGATTTTGAATTAATTTTTTGTCATCATGCAATCAGAAAACTTTTGCTGTTGCCAAATTTTCTGCATTTCTATATATGGGGTAGCAACACACATTTTAAGAAGTATAAAGAACATAAAAGGACACTGAAAAGAGAGTGGAGGGCAGAGGAAGCTACTGATTATGTGTGGAGGGAGGGGAGACACACAGACATAGTAAGTACAGGAGTGAAGAGAAACAAGCAGCAGAAAAGGGTGCAGAGGCAGAGGAGGGACATGAGGATTGGGATGAGAAGGTGAGGGAAGGAAGGGAGTAGAGGGAAAGACAGAGAAATCACTCACATAACCTTGAATTAGAGTTGGGAGCACTCAGCAGCAAGAACCCAATGGAGGTGGAAAAGGACTGGGGCTGGGGGAAAGAGTTTGTGGTCTCAATTTCATAGATTTTTGAGGGGAGTAATAAACTAATTCTAACTTTTGCCATATTAGGGTGCCATGTGTCCAAATCACATCCAAATCATCTCCAAGTGATGAGCAAGACTTTGAAGTTAACCTGTCCACACAATCTCAAAGTAATCAGTAATCCTGGTTATTCTGCTGATGTTACTGTGGGAATCTGGGACTAGTCTGAGGTTTATCCACCTTAGGACCAAAAGGTCCTGGCAGCAGTGCGCAGATGGCTTCTCTGATTTAACATAGTTTCAGAATAATAAAATGTACTGTTGGATGGATACATTGGATGATATAAGATACAGTTTGCAAATTATGCCTCTTTGATCTACAGATGGTATATACCTGAAAAGGCTCCCCTTTGGAGACTTACTTCTTGTGTTTCCCCTTTAGGCTGGTGTCCTAAAACTTTTTTATACTCTTGAGAAAGTGGGGGTGACTGGTCAGGGACACCAGAACAAGATGCACTTTTAACACAGCTCCCATCTCCATCCCACATTTTTTCTGTAAACTCCTCTCTAGCTCCCTAGGTTGGAGGACTCCCATGTTCCTTGTAGCCTACACTAGTTTTCCCCTAAATTGTTTTGAACCTGTCCTAGAGACTTAATTGGCTCAGGGGACAAGTAAAAACATATTAGAAGAAAACTAGCTACTACCACCCCCTCCTTAGCTTTCTTTCAGTCTTTCTGCAGTTCAGATTTTCTCCAGGAGATGGAGGTGGGCTACCCTGTGTAAGGCTACATTCTCTGCTAGGCAGGCAGGGGAAACCTTGCTGGCTGTCCAGTGACAACTTTCGTCAGGTTATATTTTCACTACTTCTCCACCTAGAAGCAACCTCCCTGACATAAATGCTACTCTGCCTTTATGTGCTCCATAGCTGACAGCCCAAGGAACACTAGGTGCTGTCTCTTCCACTTAAAATGTGATCACCTTGAGAGGAGCATCCATCTTGGCACGTGAGAATTGCTTAGTAGATGATTTTTCATCCAGCCATAGAGATTTCCATTCCTCCATTCATCCTTCCCTCCAATTATCCATCCATCCATACATACATACATCCAACCAGGGGGACCACAGACAAAAAGACAGGACTCAGGTTCAAATGTTACTTGGGTTCCCATAGTGCTAGCTCCTACACAAGGAACCTAGCATAAAGGTATGACCATTGTGAAACCTAGTCCTGTACCTGCCTTGTTAACAACATGTAACCCACAGCTCATGAAAATGCTATCTGCCTTAGTCTCCTCTAGTGTAATATCAAAATCATCATCCTCATCAAGTACCTACTTCAAAGGACTGAAAGGATAGGATATTTCTAAGTGCTTAACACAGAGCCTAGAACATAGTAGGCACTTAAAAACCTTCTCCTTCTGGACCCCTATGGCAATCTGGCAAAGCCCATTGACCCATTCTCAAGAAAGTGTTTTATATAAATGAAAAAAATGAATATTACAATTCTGTTATAAGTTAGTGAAAAGAAAGATGCTATATTGTTTTTGGTCCCTGAAAGTTGTCAGAGGATCCCAGGGTTAAGAACCCCTTATCTACTCCAAATGTCTTCTCTTACCATTGAGAATACCAAAATTTAGAAAAGAAAAATGACTTGTCCAGGTCTCCTGAGATGTGCTTTCATGAATAGTAGGTGTTGTTTGTGTGTGTGTGTTTGTGTGTGTGTGTGTGTGTTTGTGGTTTTGTGTGTGTGTGGTTTTATGTGTGTATGAGTGTGAAGAGTTAAGTCTAACAGAGTTGATCATTACACACTGTTACTGTTACTGTTATATAACACAATGTACGATGTTCTGATTCTGCTCACTTCATTCAGCATCAGGTCATGTAAGACTTTCCATGTTTTTTCTGAAATCTGCCTGCTTATCATTTCTTATGGAACAATAGTATTCTATTGCATTCTTATACCACAGCTTGTTCAATCATTCCACAAATCATGGGCATCCGCTCAGGTTCTAATTCTTTGCCACCACAGAAGGAGCTGCTATAAATATTTTTGTACATATTAGATCTCTTTCTTTTTCTTTGAACTCTTTGTAATACAGACCTAGGAGCAGTATTCCTGAGTCAAAGGGTTTGCAGAATTTCATGGTCCTTTGGGTAGAAATTCAAATTTTTTTTTTCCAGGATGGTTTGACCAGCTCACAACTCCACCAAAAGTGCATTAATATACCTATTTTGCCCCAGCATCTGTCATTTTCCTTTTCTGTCATGTTAGTCCATCTGATAGGTGTGAGGTGGTACCTCAGAGTTATTTTAATTTGCATTTCTCTGATTTTTAGTGATTTAGAGTATTTAGCTTTTGTATGTTTATTGAAAGCTTTGATTTCTTCTTCTGAAAACTGCCTATTCGTAACTTTGACCATTTATTAATTGGGGAATGACCCATCATCTTCTCAGTTTAGCTCATTTCTCTATATATTTGAGAAATGAGAGTTTTTTCACCAAAACTTGTTATAATTTTCTCCCCCATTTTCTTCTTTACCTTTATTTTGGTTATGTTGTTTTGGTTTTTTTTAACAAATGCTTTATTAACTTCTGGTTTACATTATTAATTTCCACCAAATTTTGAGTTACAATTTTCCCCCATTTTCCCTACCCACCACCCCAAAATAGCAGTCCCACTAGATATCCCCTCATCCAATCTGCTCTCTCCCATACCCCCTTCGACTTTGCCATTAGGGCAAGGTAAATCTCTGAGCCCCAATGCCTGGACATCTTATGAAACATTTAATTTTAAAACTTTGATTTTCAGATCCATTTTCTTGCTCCCTTGTCACCCACTCCCTCTGAGAAGATAAGCAATTCAGTATGTGTTGTATATGTATAGCTATGCAAAACATTACCATAGTAGATATATTGTAAAAGACTGCTTATATTTCCCTCCCACCCATCTCACCTCCCACCTGGTCCATTCCCTACTTTGATCCTGTCCCTCTTTGATAGTGGGTACTTCCAACCTCCCCTCCCCCCAGAATGCCCTCCCCTCCATCCTTCCCCCTTTCATCCCCTTTTCCCCTACTCTCCTGCAGGCTAAGATATCCCATTTAGTATGTATGTGATTCTCTCCTTGAGCCAACTTCAATGAGAATATGGTTTTGCCTTTTTGCCTTCCCGTTCTTCCCCTCCCCTGCAACTACTTCCCCTTGCCTCTTCTACATGAGATAGTTTACCCTACCCTGTCTCTCCCCATCTCCTCTTGCCACTTTCCTCTCTCACCTCTTGACTTCACCCCTTAAGAATCATCTCTTCCCATCAAATTTAACCTGTGCCCTCTATCCATGTATACCTGTAAACATATGCCCATATACCCTTCTTCAATTATTTTCATAATGAGAAAGGTTTCATCAGACACAGTTATTGTTTTTCCATGTAGGAATGTAAATAGTTCAACTTTGATAAGTTCCTTTTGATTTCTTTTCCTTGATTCCTTTCTCAAGCATCTCTTGCTTCTTGTGTCTGAATATCAAATTTTTTATTCAACTCTGGTTTTTTCCTCAAGAATGCTTTACAGTCCTCTATTCCACTGAATGACCATATTTTCCCCTGAAACAAGATATTCAGTTTTGCTGGGTAGGTGACTCTTGGCTTCATTCCCAGCTCTTTTGCCCTCTGGAATATCATATTCCATGCCTTTTGATCCCTCAATGTAGAAGCTGCCAGGTCCTGGGCTATTCTGATTGTGTTTCCACAGTATTGAAATTGTTTATTCCTGGCTGCTTGTAGTATTTTCTCCTTGATCTGGGAATTCTGGAACCTGGCTATACTATTCCTAGGAGTTTTCTTTTTGGGATCTTTTTCAGGAGGCAATAGGTGGATTCTTTCAACCTCTATTTTCCCCTCTGGGTCTAACACATCAGGGCAATTTTCCTTGAGAATTTCTTTAAGGATGATTTCTAGGTTCTTTCTTTGGTCATGGCTTTCAGGTAGTCCAATAATTTTAAAATTATCTCTTCTGGATCTATCTTCCAGGTCAGTGGTTTTTCCCATGAAATATTTCACATTGCCTTCTATTCTTTCATTTTTTTGGATCTCTTTAACAGCATCTTGATTTCTCATAAAGTCACTAGCTTCCATTTTCTCCAGTCTAACTCTGAGGGAATGAATCTCCTCATTGAGCTTTTGAGATTCTTTTTCCATCTGGAAAATTCAGCTTTTTAAGGCATTCTTCTCCTCATCGCCTTTCTGAGCCTCTTTTGCCATTTGAGTCAGTCTATTTTTTAAGGTGTTATTTTCTTCAGTCAGGCTGTTGACTGCCATTTCATACTTTTCTTTCATCTTTCTCATTTCTCTTTCCAATTTTCTCCCCACTTCTCTTATCTGCTTCTTAAGGTCCTCTATGGCCTGTAGCCAGCTTGTATTTTCATTTGGGGCTTTTGGAGCAGTTCTGACATCACAGTCCTCCTCCTGTGCCATGCTTTGATCCTCTTTTCCCCTAAAATAGGAGTCCAATGTTGAATTTTTCTGTTTATTTTGTTTCTTTTGCCTAGGCATGTTGCCACTTAATTACTTGATTTTTGGGCTTGTTGCCACAGTAGGACTCTGCCACCAGACAGGAGGGCTTCCATCCCAAACATGGGGCCTTCACAACTTCTGCCAGTTGGGTGGCCTCTGTAAAGCCTCCACCTCTTCTGGCAAATTGGATACTGACCCCAAACTTCCCCCCAGACCACAATCCAGATCCAGCCAGTTTAAAGCAAGAGTGATTAACCCCCAGACTGATTGCTGGATCTCCCTACAATTTGAAGACCAGGAGCTAGAGCCACCACTGATGCTGCAAAATGGCTTCTGTGCCGAATTTCTTCAGCAGCTTTTCACCCCGGGGGAGGAAGTCAACGCGTTCCCCAAATACTGGTCCCAAAGTCCATAGGGCACTAATCTCTCACTTTGTCCTAGGCATATCTGTGCTGATAATTCTGGAATCGCCACAGCTGCTGGCGTTCTGGGGTCCCTCCAGCTGGCTGCTGGCCTGGCCACCCTGGGGCTAAAATCTCGGCTCAAACGGGCCTGAGCTTGGCTCCCAAAGCGCTGTGCTGTCGGTTCCCAGCACACTGCACTGCCCACTCTCAGAGCACTGCGATGGCCACTCCATGCAGGGCTGCTGGGCTGTCCTCAGCAGGAGGTTAGCTTCTCTGTGTCATTCTGTGGGTGCTGGGGCTCCAGAAGTTGTTCAGATTCCCCTTTCACATTGTTTGGAGGTGGTGTGGGGCAGAGCACCTTGGAAGTGCTGTTTCTACTCCGCTATCTTGACTCTGCCCCCATATTGGTTTTGTTTATGCAAACCATTTTTAATTTGATGGGATCAAAATTGTACTTTTTTTGTCCCTTGAGTCTCTCCCTGAACTGTTTGGTCAAGAACTCTTTCCTTATCCATGCTGTTAGAATTACCTTCCTTTGTTCTCTAATTTGTTTCTGATATGATACAGTATCTATAGTGTTGTTATAGTTTGTGTTTCAAAGAAGAATTTCTACATAGCTTTTGTCCCATCAAGTTCCCGTCTGGTTGAGGCTTGACTGAAGGATGATTCTTCAGGTACCATTGGGACCTGTAGGTTTTTCCTTGATTCTCAGGATATTAGTGGTAGACTGGTTGTAAAAGCTGGTGTGGACTCCTACTCTGAGACTACAGATTCCTGGAGGTCCATTTTCTTGGGAATGGATAAATGTTGGCCTTACAGGGAACAGTCCCAAGGCCTTTCCTCTTCAGCTTGTTCTCTTACTAGTCATGTGAAGGCCTCATGGTATGAGCAGAGTATCAACAAGAAAGAGAAGACTGAAACCAATTAAGACCTTTTGGAGAATATTTTTCAAGTACTTTGAAATTTGGAAAGTACTTTACAGATACATTATCTCTTTTGGTCCTTACAACAGCTCTGTGACGTATGTAATATTATTGTGCCAATTTACAGATGAGGAAACTCTGTAAATTTCCTCAGAGAATTTTAGGTGACACACTTAAGATTACAAAGCTCCTAAGTGTCTAAGTCTCCTAAGCTGAGTCAAAGTGTGTGCAGAGTTTTATAGCCCTTTAGCCTGAGATCCAAATTGTTTTCCAGAATTGGACCAATTCACAACTCCACAACAATGCATTAGTATACCTATTTTGCCACAGCCCTTCCTGCATCTGTCATTTACTTTTCTGTCTTCTTAGCCCATCTGATAGGTGTGAGGTGGTAAATCAGAGATGTTTTTATCTGCATTTCTCTGATTTTTAGTGATTTGGAGCATTTAGTTTTCATATGGTTATTGATAGCTTTGGTTTCTTCTTTATAAACTGCCTGTTCACAGCTATTCATCTACATTCCTATTCATCACAGGAGGTTAAAATATTTATCCAAGTTATAGAGATAATGACCTTGAAAGTCAACTGAATTCAATCCCCAAGGAAAATCTATAGGATATTTTCACCAAAGCTAAAAATGGAAAAACAAACAAACAAAAAAATAGTTCATCCAAAGTACACTTAATATACAATGTAATAAAAGTTTAGTTTAAAGTTTGATGATTAAAGAATGTCAAAATCTTGTAAACTCAGTGCTAAATCACATAAAACAAGTGTTTGTAGTAAAAGAAGGAAACCATATGTATCAAAAGTTATCAAATATGCAAAAGAATTTGAAGTTTATTGTATGACTTCAAATTTATTTTTCTTTACCTCAGTGGATTTGCAGATCTCTATAGGTTCTGTTTCCATTTGAAAGTAATTTTGGTATATGGTGTGATATGCTGAACTAAATTGCATTCTGCTGACCTGCTTTATGGTTTTCTCAGCACTTTTTGTCAAAAAGCAAGTCTTTATTCCAGTCCCTTGGATACATATTATTACTATGTTCATCTAGGTTTTATTCATGTAATCTATTCCACTGATCAGTTTTCTATTTGTTTTTAGTAAGTGCCAAATAAGTTTTTGGTTATTATTTTATTATATAGTTTATCATCTGGAAATGCTATTTCTTCATAATCCCTACTTTTTTTTAACTTCCTAGATATTAAGGTGATATGATTTTGTTCCTTCAAATTAATTTTATTCCTTTTTATGATTCCATAAATTAACTAAATGGGGGCAGCTGGGTGGCACAGTGAGTAAGAGCACCAGCCTCGGAGTTAGGATGACCTGAGATCAGATCCGGCCTCAGAAAATGAGCACCCACACATAAATAATGACTGGCAGTGTAACCTTGAGCAAGTTACTTAACCCCAATTGCTTTTAAAAAAAATAATAAATTAACCAAATGATTGGGATGCCACTGAATAACTAATTAACTTGATAATATTGTTATTTTTATACTATTGGAAGGCTGAGCCACAAACAAGGAATAGTTTTCCAGTTATTTAGGTCTATATTTTTGTAAATAGTGGGGTTTTTTTTGGTTATATTTTTATAATTGTCTTTCTTCCTTGCTAGGTGGACTTCCAAATATTTTATAAATTCTCTAACCACTACTATGGAAATTCTCTGACTCTTTCTGCTGGGTTTTGTTGATAATGTACAGAAAATCTGATTCCTTATGTGGGTTTGTTTTATTTCCTGCTACTTTGTTGAAGTTATTGTTTCAGTGAATGTAGTTGAATCCCTAGGATTTTTAAAGTGAAACATTATATAGTCACCAAAAATCAATAACTTTATTTCCTCTTTTGCCTATGCTTATTCCCTCTCTTTATTTTCATATACCATTACTAGCACATCCACACTTATATCAAATATCATGATAAAAATGGACACCTCTGCTTTATTTCTGGTTTTACTGGAAAGGATTCTAGTATTTCTCCCTTACTAATGAGAAGAATGAAATTGATCCAGTATAATTTATGTATTGACTCGATTGAAAAGAATTGAATTTTTTCCTGTAATTGCTTAGATCATATTTCCTTGTTACTGAACTTTTTTCAGAAGTCAACTGGACTGCGACAGGTTAAGTAGAAAAATCCAGATCTCCTGCTCAAGGAATTTAACTAGATTTAGAGAGTGTGTGTGAACAGAAAAGGAGTTTGGCCCTGACCTCTGACACCTGACACCCAGCTGTTCTTCAAGGATGTCTAGTTTGCTGTGCAAAAGTCTGAGCCACTATCTCCCACCTGCACTCAGTCAGTGAGCACTTCTTACTCTTGTGAGAGAAGGAGGGGGATCATTACTAGTCCCCATTACCAAAATCCAACATATCAGATTATTCCCTGAACAGCATCTCTGTAACCAGTCCTGTTACTTTTAATCCCATGATGTCATCTTCCCTGTCCTGTTCTTTGATCTATATTCCTCCAAACCTATATAAGGGGAATTGTCTTTTTCTCAAGGTCTTTGGCATTAATAAAGGCAATCCACTGAGGCCATGTATTGATTGGTGGCATGCTCCTGATAACAAATGTTATATTGCTCAGAGATCTGCTTCAGATTTACCGTTTTGTTAAATTGCAGTCAAAATACTGATAATCGTTGCTCTTGGTTTTAGTTACTTTGCATAAGGAACAGTACATTTAATTTATGCCTATGTTTTTCAATCTTTTTGCACATCAAGTAGTGCTATTATTTTCTCAAAAGCTATTAACTTTTTCCTAAACAATAACTAGCTTTATTTAATAATTCAATAGTTTTATTTTTTGTTTTTTTATTTCATTGTTTTTGGAGGTCAGTTGGGGATTAAGTTATTTACCCAACATCACATGGCTAGTTTTTTTTTTTTGTATTAAGTCTCTGAGGCCAGATTTGAATTCAGATCCTCCTGACTCCAGGGCTGATTCTGTATTAACTGTACCACATAGCCCCCTGTCAACAGTTTTGTTTTGTTTTGTTTTTTAACAATTTTATTTCTCTTCAGCTTTCAGAATTGGGCTTTTCTAGGTTTCTGTTGTTATTTTTGCATGGCCAATTTATTGATCTATTCTTTCTTTTCTTGATAGAACTATTTCTAGATTTGCCACAAATTTCTTATTTGGCTTCAACTCAAAGTTTTATTTTCCTTTTTTATTATTGACATTTTGTTTTATTAAGTTATCTTCTGTATTCTTTAGAATTAAATTATTTGGTCTCCATTTAAGTTTGATTTCTTATTTTAAGTATTCATGATTGATTATATATTTTATTATATACTAGTGATTTGGGGTTATATTTATATTTTGTGTATAGGATTTTTATGCACTAGTACACGATCAGTTTTTTTAAATAATTTTATTTTTTCCACAACTACACATAAGGGTAATTTTAAACATTTTTTTTTGAGTTCTATAGTAACAGCAACATTGTGCAATGAACAACTATGATAGACTTAGCTCTTCTCAGCAATACAATAATCCAAGACAATTACACAGGACCCTTGTCAGAAAATCTAGAGAAAGAACTACGAAGTCTGAATGTAGATCAAAACATACTCTTTTCTCTTTTTGTATGTGTCTGGCTTACCCCTTTTGTTGTTTCTTCTTTCACAAAATGACTAATGTGGAAATATGCTTACATGATTGTACATATAACCTACATCAGGTTGCTTGCTGTCTTGGGGAAGGAGGATGGAAGGGAGGAAGAAAAAATTTAAAACTCAAAATCTTATAGAAAATGAATGTAGAAAAGCATTTTTGGGGGTCAGAGCCAAGATGGCACAGTAGAGGCAGGAACTTGGTGTGAGGTCCTGCTTCAACCACTTCTAATTCCTTTAAATAGGACTCTAAATAAATGTTAGGGGTACAAAACTCAGAAAGTGAGAGAGCAAAACAAATCTCCTGCTGAAAGTATCCTGGCAAGCCAGCAGGAAGAGTCTAGCAAAGCAAGCTGGGAGCCAAGTTCAGTCCTCTATGAGCAGCAGGGTGTGAGACCCAGGACACCCTCCCAGTGGCACAGACTGGCCAGAACAGACTGCAGGAGAGTGATTCACCAGCAGATGTGGTGGTTTCCAGACTTCTCAACCCATAAACCCCAAAGAAGAAGTAAAATGTCAGGGGGGAACTCTGTTGGAACTGGGTGATGGAAGATCATGGTCCAGCCCTTGGCCCTGGGGCAAGAGGTGGCAGAGGTGTGGTGGCTGAAGCTGCTGCCACCTGGCTGCCTTCAGAGCTCCTGGCCTGAAGATCATAGGGGTACCAAGCCACCATTCAGAGGGTAATCTCTCTTGCTTTGATATGTTTGGATCTGGATCTTGGTATTAGTTAGTGGCCATGGGTTGTGGCCAGTGTGTCAGAGCTTGGGGTGTCTCTAGAGAGGGTACACTCCTCATAGCTCTGACAATATTTGTGAAAACCCCAGTGATATAGGATATTGCTCTCTCCACTCTGGAAGCAGAGTTCTGCCATGGCAAAGAGCTCAAAAGTCAAGTAACTGGTTGGCAATATAAGCAAGCAAAGGAAGTTCAATCAGATCATAGAATCCTTTTTTGATCCAAGGATCAAAGCATGGAACCAGAAGAAGTCGACAGTCAAAACTCCTGTATCAACATCTTCTGAGAAAAATATGAATTGGTTACAGGACATGGAGGATCTCAGGAAGGATTTTGAAAATCAGGTAAGAGAAATGGAGTAAAAATTGGGAAGGGAAATGAAAACGATGCAAGAAACTCATGAAAAGAAAATCAACAGGATGCTAAAGGAGACCCCCAAAATACTGAAGAAAATAACAGCTTAAAAATTAGACTAACTTGGGGGCAGTGGGGTTTTCTAGATAATAGATAACTGGCCCTAGAGTAAGGAGGACTTGAGTTCAAATACCCCCTCAGACACTTAACACAAAAACTAGCCCTGTGACCTTGGGCAAGTAACTTAACCACAATTGTCCTACCTTTCCCCCTCCAAAAAGCAAAAAACAAAAACAAAAACCAAACTCCAAAATCAAAATCTACTAACTCAAAAGGGAAAAGAGGCCTAAAAAGCCAATGAGGAGAAGAATACCTTAAAAAACCTGAATTGGTCTGATGGAAAAGGGATTTTGAAAACTCACTGAAGAGAATAATTACTTCAAAATTAGATTGGAGCAAATGGAAGCTAATGACTTTGTGAGAAATTTATTTTTCAAATTTTTTTTCTTTTTGGAGGGGAGAAGTTAGAGCCATTAGGGTTAAGTGACTTGCTAAAGTCACACAGCTGGTTTTTTGTGTTAAGTGTTTCACCCCATATTGGACCTCAGGTCCTCATGAATCCGGGGCTTGTGTTCTATTCAGTGCACCACCTAGCTGCCCCTAGAAAATTTTCTTTACATGTAATTGGAAAGATTAAAATACTAGTTGCAAAAAAAAATTTGAGCTACAAATTTCCTTCTTCCTTCCCTGCTCCCAAGACAATAAATAACTTGACATAGGCTATATGTATGCAAAGATGATCCATGTTTTAAAAGGTGCAATGAACAAGTGAGAAACATACCTTTTCCTTTCTATTTCCACTTCCTTAATCATCCAAGAAAGGCCCCTAGGACATTTTGGTGTGGTCTAATCACTATCATTGACTTCCAGAATTATTGGCTCTATGATTTATTCTATGAATCATTTGTTATTTAGGATTCATTATTGTCTCCATTTGGCCTCTGTCTTTTCTAGTGGTGCTTCCTGAGTTGACTAAGATGTTCATTGTATTATGGTCTGTAAATGGCCTTTTCAGTATTACATCTATTTGAAGTTTTTCTCTTCCCTTTTGTTTAAAAAATGACAGGAACTTCTCAGACATGTGGTACCATTTAGAAAGTGTCATAAATCTTTTAACTATAAATTGTTACTTTTGTAGAGTATTTTTCCTTTCTTAGATTTGTATACCTCTGAGAAAGAAACCAGAAAGTCTCCTACTATTATAATTATTATTGGAATAATTTGGCAAGCCAGTTATGACTTAGTGCACAAAAATTTAATATCCATAATGATTTGATGTCTTTGGTTCCTTTACACGTGATATTTGTTTATATTTTCTCATTTGACTCTAATAGTGTTGTAAAAATTTATTTTTATTTTGTCAAATACTAAAAATTTACTTCCAACATTTGCTTTTAGGCTTCACCTAATGCATACTCTGTTTTGTTGCATCTTCTCTTTTTGCTTCCCTGTATGACTTTGGGTTTTAATTGTTTTTTGTAAATAAGAGATTTTGGGGAGAAGGGGATTTCTTTCATTGTCTGGGCAGCCACACTCTTCCTTTTTATTGGAATATTTAGTCCATTCACATTTAAAGTTATGAGTTAAGTTCTACTTGGGTCTTTAGAATTGATAAGGTTTTTATTTTAAAGACTTACTATTTATTTGGGTGGCTAGGTAATGCAGTGAATGGAGCATAGGCCCTGGAGTGAGGAGGATCTGAGTTCAAATCCAACCTCAGACACTTGAGACACTTAATAACTGTGTGACTTTGAGCAAGTCACTTAATCCCAATTGCCCTCCAAAATGCAAAAACAAACAAAAATATTTCTTATATATTTCTCTTCCTCTTTTATGTATTTTTAATACACCTATGATGTTTATTAAGGATGATTATTATACTTCTCCAGGCCTCCATTTTCTTAAAAGAAAAGTAAGGAGCCTGTACTGAATGCTTTTGAAGTCCCTTCCAGCTGTAGAGATGATCCTATGAAACCCCAAAGTGAGACAGTCCCTGCCCTCAAGGACTTTATATTCTAACAGCAATGCAAGGTGAGAGAAGCCCTATAGGAATGTCAGTTGTGATTGATGTTCTTTTTTTGTATCTCTTTAAGGTACCTTCCTCTTCTGAGCAAGATAAGGATTATAATAGTCCCAAATGGCAGGTGAGGACCCTGATTCCCAGGGAGCTGTATAGTAATTTCTAATTTATAGAGTACTTTACAGTGTGCCAAGGTATGCATTTGGGGATACCTTGAATAAGGTGTGAGATTCCCTGAATGAGGTCAGTCCATTAATTAATACAGAATTCTTCATTCCAAGTTCTTAGATAGCTTTCCCCCCAGACCCCAGAAGAGGCCCATTCACAATTCACAACAGAACGCTCTCATGTTCAACATTGGCTTTTATTCCAACAGGACAGGACAGAGCTGGTCTCAGCCCTCACCATACTCAACAGTAAGAGCACAGGGCAGAAAGACAGAGGTTTCAATTCTAGGAAGGAGGGCAGAAAACCAAGGAATCAGAGAAGAGGGATAATTGGAAAAAGAGAGATAATACTGTAGCAGC
>WOXC01007487.1:0-24844 GCA_011680675.1 Gymnobelideus leadbeateri | reverse complement strand
AAGGCTCTCTAGCCTCCCCATAATACACCCTGCTTCGAATATAGGTACAAATGCTCTTTTTTTTTTTACATATTTACATATATATTAAACAGGATTATCTGTTCAATGCATCTATTTTCCAAAGATTATTTGGAAGGCCATTTCATAAAATGCTGTCTGAAGAGATTTTTTTTTTAACAGAAACCTCAGATCCTTCATTCCCAGATACTTTTATTGGGGCAGACCCATGGTTGTTATTAATGCATGCTTTCTGTTGTACAGACATTTAATTTAGCATCTCCTATGTTCATATGACCCTTGGCTTCTCAGCTGTATCAAGTCCCATAGAACATTGTGAAGACCAAACTGCACCAGTATCTGTCATTTTATTCTCATATTGTGATCAACACTATATCAGTGAGCAAACTGTGAAAAAGGGCTTTGGAAGTACTAAAAGGACCAGAATGGTATGGGGAGAGTAGCCGTCACTTTGGTTAACTTGAAGCAGCCCCTTACAGATAGCCCAGCTGCTCTGGGTACCGTATGGCACCTTGAATCTATACGTGGGAACTCTTCTTGGTCAGATCTGGTCTGTGCAGAAGGATAGTTAAAACTTTGCAGCTGAGTTTCCAAGTAGAAATTAACTTATTTACTACTGGACGAGTCTCCAGAATCCTGTGTCTGTTAGTGCTTCCTACTCCTTATGAGTAAGCAGCCTCTGTACTCCAGAGCAGAGATTTGTGAAAGGCCCTACAGCTTCTGGTGCTGACCTTGAATTCCAGCCATGGCTTTTGAGCCCAAAAGGGGAACATTGGTTTTCTACATCTGAGGCTTGTTCCCAGTTTGTCAGTGGTTTAGAGGCTCAGCATTGGATACCTGTTTTCCTGAATGTTAACATACCAGTGAATATGAATCCTTTCCTTTCCCTTCTCCCTTTTAAACAGTGTTACAGTGAATATTTAGCATTCTCTTTTGGTTAATAGTTAAATAATTTGACATTACAGAAAGTGCCTTAGACACTACAGTACTAAGACAATGTTAAATATATTATTTACCTATATAACAATTTAATGTATTAATTTTTGACTGCGCTTCATATCATGTATCTCTCTAGTGAAAGTGGTATGATGAATATTCAGTGATGATGAATCAGTGTTAATTATAAATCTTTGATTTTCTGCAATGAGCTGGAGAACATGACTCATATTTTGGGTTTAAAGCTTTAACATCGGTTATGAAGGTTTTGTCATGTGGGTATGGAATCTCTTATTTCATCCCATCCCCTTTATGAATCATACTGGCTGCTGACCACCAGGCACTTGACTGCAAACATCTTTTCTTGTATCCCCATATTTCTAGACAATGATTTTTGTAAGACAATAAATTTATTATAGATATTTATGCCTGCTCTGTTTACTTGAAGGAAAAAGCATCATTGAGAATAAACAGACCTCAATAAACAAGAATGATCATATGAACATAAAATCTGCTTTCTTACCTTCTGTTCTATAGCTTAACATTGATGGTCACTGGTGAATGTTAAAGTAACTACAAGTCATCCCAGCTCCTCACCAAAATGTATTCCTCTTAAATTATTAGGTTCCCCATGTTTTATTATGTAGGGCTTAGTGTCCCTTTTCCAGCAGATGATTCTTATGCTGGGATAGGCTGATTAATAGCTCCTGTTTCTATAACAAGGAATTCCTAAAACAACTTTATCTCCAGTTTGTAGATAGAGAAGTAGAGACTTTTCTAAGGGGCAGAATCACTTGCCTCCACCATCCCAATAGATAATGGTGCAACCCAGGTTCAAGCTCAGGTGTCTTGATTCCTATCCTAGGCTTCTTTGCTTCATGTGACTTTTTTTAAAAAACTCAGAATGTTCTGTGGACACTCTTCCAATGAACTGCCCTGTTCTTGCTGAATTCCTCAAAGCCTCCATCTGAGGTTCCAGGACGGTAGAGATGGAAAGGATACATGCACACTACTTTCATGGCACCTTGGCCTTTCGTTATGGGGTCTGGAAGAGATGGGCAGCAGTGTCATCAGCGGAATCCTCTCTGGAGGGGGTACTGACTACTGCTTGAGCAGTCTTCTTTCCAAGAGAGCGTGAAGCCTCAAGCCAGTTTTCTTTCAGTGGTTTCTTGGCCGAGATAATTTGGGGATAAGAATGGGGTGAGGAACAACAAAGGAAAATAGGGTATTGGTTTATATGCACAACTGGGCTTACACAATTACACATTAAGATATGTTATTGTTTATCTAACAATTTAATGTATTATTGTTTTGTATCATGTATCTTTAGTGATGCAGAATCAGCATTCATTATAAATCTTTGATAATCTGTGCAATGGACTTGAAAACATGACTTAGATTTTGGATCTCTGACTCACAGCCACTGTTGGGACTTATATTCTAAACTTTTTATTTAATTTAATATTTTAAATTAACAAACATTTATTTTTACCCCACCAGGTCCATTAGAAAAAGAAGCAGGGGTGGGGAAGGAAGCCTTGTAACAAATATTCGTAGTCAAAACAATTTGCCTTATTTTTGAACTTCAGGTACCAAATATGGGTAAATGGGCCTCTCTTAGCTGCCCACCTGTGTTATGGTCTAGACTTTTTGGTAGACAGTCTTACTTCTTCAAGGATGTCAGGGGTTTTTTTTTGTTTGTTTGTTTTGGGGGGTTTTTTAAGCTTAAAACTCAAAGGAAAATAATCTAAGACTTTTCAAGAATCAACAGTAGCCCCGGAATATTCATACATTAGAAATGGGTTGGCTGTTAAGGCTTTTTGAAGTGAAGTTTATGTTTTCATCCTGTTGAGAGTACTACAGTAATTTCTAAAAGTCAACAATATTGGAGATTTCTGCAGAAGCAAACCTAGTTTTGGTAAAATACGACCATAACATGTAGCCATACAAACTTGAAGGGTTTGATGAAAGCTCTTGGGTAAAACCCAGGCAAAGAAGGGCCTCAAGCCCCTTCCCACCCAGCAAAGCTGCTGCCTGAAGTCTGAACTCACAGGAAGATGAGGATATGTGTTCTCCTTCAGTCACGGTAGGTTTTTTTTGGAACAATCCTTGAATCCTGGAAGGTGCAACACTCCCCAAGATCTTGGGGATTCAAACCAGAGGAAATGGCAAGGATAATAAGAGTATAAACCTGACTGCATCCCAGTTACACAGCTTTCCTAGGTGAAGAATGGGCTGCCCATAAGCCTCTTTACAGCTGCTGGGTGAGTATCTTTGGGTCAGGGGTTCATAACTGTTTTTGTTTCATGGATCCCTTCTCACAATATTTAAATATACATAGGAAACCAATTATACTGAGTTGAAGTTATCAAAATATATTTATTTAAGAAGTTAATTAATCCCAAGTTTAAGAACCCTTGGATTAGGGGATGGCTTTGCCTGTTGATGGGCCAGGTCATCTGTTAGAAATAGAGCCTCCGGGAATTATACTAAAGTACATACAAAATAGTTCCTTTTTGTACTTCCAGGCTAAAAATGCCTTTTACATTTTTTAAATTAAATTTTATTTTTAAAAGTAAGAAAAAAATTAGCTTGTGAAGTGCAAAAACAGGCTGCAGCCCATATTTGGCCCTGGGACCCTAGTCTGTGGACCACCTAGAGGGAATTAGGACTGAAGGTACCAGCTCTCTCCATCCTTGTTGTGTACCAAATGCCTGAAGGATGAGTTGATTTTACCATATGTTTTAAGGTAGACAGGAAAGGGGGGAGGATTTTTTTTTTTTATCTGCCCTGAAAGTGTTATTGTGTAGCCTAAGGGAAAAAAAGGGCTTAGGATCCAGAGATAAAGATTCTTCTCTGCCTGTCCTTTTTTTCCCCATCTAGAATGGATTGCCACCCTATGTCAAGTGTGCCCCAAACCTGATCTATATGCTTTAGACGTGGAATATTCTTCAGGGCCATTTAATCCAACCCTTCATTTTCTATAGAAGCTCTTAAGAGGTTAAATTGCTTGCTCAGTGTGAGTGAGTGGCTCACACCATGCTAGTCTATTCCAACAATACACAAGGTCATTCTGAAATTGCTGCCCTGCAGGGGCTCTTACTAAAGCCTGAGAGAGAAGAGAGAGCAGCAGCCTGAGTTCAGACAGGGGGCCATGCTGTGGAGGAAGAAAGAAGCCCAGGAGGGTTTAAGGGTCTGAGGGAAGGTCATTTTTCTTGCTCCTGGGCATTAGGCCTCTGAGGTCAGCTCTGCTTAAGTTGCTTCCTGCTCTTTCAGATTTTTTCCATTAACAAACATTTATTAAGGGTCTACTGTATACACAGTATTATACTAGGCACAGGGAGGCAAACTGAAAGTTTCTAACTTCAAGGAGTTTGTTATACTGGAGAGTTACAGCTTGTACACAGATGTATACTGTGGAATACAGCATGATGCTTATTAATAGAGGAAGAATATAGAAGAGAATCTGGGAACAAGGTCGGAGCTTTGGGGGACATTTATGTTAAGAGTAAAATATAACCTAATATATAGTAGGTACTCAGTAAATGTTCGTTAATTGATTAGTCCTGCAGATGAGACAATATGTGGCCATATGTTTAGGAGAACAAGGAGAAAGCAGTATCCTAAGCAGAGTATGTAGAAAGTGTTGGACAGCCTCATGAGGTCAAAGAAGATGAGAATTTTAAAAGGCCAGTGGAGTCAATGTGTATCATTTGTAAACTTTAAGAAAGTAGCTTTCCCTTAAAGGTTGAAGGGGGGTTGGCAATTGAGTGGGTGGCCAGGAAGGCAGCAAGTGTAAGTGTTAAAATTCCTGTTTCACACTGAAAGGAAAGAGACCAAAAAGACAACAGGTTGAGGGGTTGTCAGGGTTCAGTGAAAGGTTTCTTTAAGGACGGGAGAGATGCCTGAACGTATTTGTGGGTAGCTGGGAAAGATCTAGTAGATCAGGGAGGAAGGAAAGAGGAGAAACTGATGGAAGAGATAGGCTTCTAGAGAATATGGGAAGAGACAAAAATACGGACACAAAGCCCTAGAAGAAGGACCTCCAGATTTAATTTTGAGGTGGGAGGGTTTTGATAAGAGAGAAGTTGTTTGCTGATAAGACAGAAGATGGGAGTGACAGTGGGTCTTGAGGGGGTTGAAATAGGCTTAGTGGAAAATACTCTGTCACATGACGGTTGCCGTGCCATTAGAAATTAGATAATGTGACTTTGTATTAGAATTAGTTGGTAGGATTTCATCACTTTTGGCAGCACTGAGCAGCTTGATTATTAGACAAAAGGTGCTAGGGGTGCTCCAGGGCTGACAATTAGCTAAACATTAGAAGGAGAGGGGGCATCATGGTGAAATGGAAAGAATGCTAGAATAAGGAGTCAGAGGACCTGGATTTGGATCCAGCTAAGCAACCTTGGGTCACACTCTGGGACTTAGTTTTCTCATTTATAAGATGAACACATTTCCAAAGATTTGTTTGGATGGAACTTGGGGAGATAAATATGCATACATTATTGATGGAGCCCTGAGTTGATTGAGCCATTTCAGAAAATAAATTGCAGTTGTTCAAGAGAAGTTAAACTCTTAACATCCTTTGATCTACTCATCCTAGTAAGCCCAAGGAGAGCAACAACAGAAAGGTCTCTTAGTAACCAAAGTTCATAGTGGTACAAAATAGAATGGCAAAAAGTTGGCAATAAATTATCAGTCCAGTGATTAGGTAATAAACAGCTTAACAAGTTGTGTCATATGAATCTAATGGAATGGTTATGAGTAAGAAGAATTCAAAGAAATGCGGAAAGACTTCAATGAACTGGTGTAGAGTAAAGGGAAAAGAACTATATGCATTGATTATAATGTAAACGAAGACAGCAGAATTCAGGTGAAACACAAGGACAAATGTTGGTTCCAAATGACCATGGTTAACCTACTTTCATCCTTTCTGTTAAACATTCACACATGCTATTTGTCACAATTGGTTTTTGTTTTTCTTTTTTTAAAACTAGATTTTGCTTAATTTTAAATGGAAAGCTCCCAGGGTTATTTCTTCTGAAGCAACTGATATGTTCAAATTAAAAATTAAAAGGGTTTAGACATTACCCTTCTAATTGGATAACCCTAAGAACGAAGATCAGAATTCAGTGCTTTACTCAACAGGCTAAACTAGGTGCCTGAGTCATTCATCCATGTGAATAGTGAATCCCAAAGTATGAAGGTAGGAGTTGAGGTATAGAGAAGACAGCAGACGAGGGATGGGTATGGGGAGGGAGTGACCTAGAGAGTCTGGACCAAGCAGTATAAACCAGTGGAGCACACCTGAAAGAAAATGTCTCAGGCCTGTTCAACTCCAGTAAAGCACGGACCTCTGCCCTTTGCTCACAGGGCAGAAATGGGGTCTATTCTTTTGCAGCAGCTTTCACACACCCTTGGGTCATGGGGACATGATGGGGAGGGAGGGAGGGAGGGCCAAACAGGTGCTGATTTCACAAATGGAAGAGCGGTTAATAGTGATTCAGTTTCTCAGCCCTCCCTTTACTGCAATACCCCTAATCCATAGACCCATCTGTCATTTCCACAGAACATTTTCAGCTGCCAAGATGGGACAGTTTCATCCCATTTTCCAGACTTTAGTACCTTCTCCAAATGAATCTAAAACATTTATTAAGCACCTACTGTGTGCCTGGCACGGTACTAAGTATTGGGGGTACTAAGAGGCAAAAGGAGCTTATGATCTAACAGGAGAGAAGTCAAATGTATACAAAGCAAATAGGATAAATGGGAAATAATTAACAGAGAAGGTACCAGAAGTAAGAGGGTTTGGGGAAGGGCTTCCAGTAAAAGATGGGATGTCAGATGAAACTTAACAGGAAGCCAGAGGAGTCAGTGGGCTGGGATGAGGAGGGAGAGCATTCCAGGCATGGGGGAAAGACAGAAAATGTCTGGAGCCAGTGGGTGAAGTGTCTTGTAGGAGGCCAGTGTCGCTGGATAAAAGAGTATGTGTCAGGGAGCAAGGGACAGTAGGAACACAAAAGGGAGGAAGGAGGCAAGTTTATGAAAGGCTTTGAATGCCAGAGTATTTTATATTTAATCCTGGAGGTAAAAGGGATCTGCTGAAGCTTATTGAGTGAGAACCAGGACAGAGTGGATATCCAGAAATTCTAGAAAGAAGACATTATTAAAGAGTGACCAAGTGTCAAAAGGTTCAGTGTCACAGGGAATGAGGATTGTGAAGAGGCCATTGGATTTGTCAACTGAGAGATTGTTAGTAACTTTGGGGAGTAGTTCTGGTGGAATGATGATGGAAGCCAAGATGTAACATGTTAAGGAGAGAGTGGAGGCACCTACTGTAGGTAAGCCCTCTCAAGGAATTTACCTACAAAGGGCAGAAGCCATAGAGAATGATAGTGGGGATAGAAGGATCTAGTAGATAGGGAGAGGTTGAAAATAAGTGAGAGTGGGGATGACAGAGGAGGCAATATGTGGGAGGAGACGGGATGGAATGGGCTCACTTGTACATGTAGAGGAGTTAGCCCAGGAAAAGGAGTAAGGCCACTTCATCATGTGAGACAGGGGTGCGAAGGGGAGATGGAGGCAGAAGGTATAGAAGTGATAGGAGATGGGGAAGAGGGGGCTCATGGGGAATGGCTTCCAATTTTTTCTATAAAATATGGGGCAAAGTTCTCAGCCCAAAGGGTGAGGGGAAAGACAGGCATGGGAAATTTGAGGCAGGATGAGAAGGTTCCAAGAGCCTCTGTGAAGTGCGATAATGAGTTGGTAGGTGAGGTATAAAAGGATTGCCTAGCACCAATGTGCCTCACTGCTCTAGGGAGGGCCCAGTTGAGTAGTGGAACAAATGCCTAGTAGATCGATCAGAGTAGTTACGGGGTTTTTTCCACCTTTGTTCAGCAGCACGTGTGGGAGTTGAGGCAGTGAATGGGGGGAGTGATCAGGAACAGACTTGTCAGGACACAGTAAGTGATGTAATGAGAGGTCTGGGGATTTAAGAAAGGAGGAAAGTATAAGGTTGGATTTTTTCACCGAGGGGTCAAAAGAGGGAAAAGAGAAGAGAGTGGCTAGTGTAGGGGAGATGACCAGGTAGAGAATTCTAAATGTGAAGATTCTGTGTGAAATGCAAAAAAATTACCCATCAGGCTCCCTGGCACCACCAGACATGAAGCTTATGACTTGACTTTTTGGGGAGAGGAATGTTTTACAACATTTATTAATAATCCCCTCTGAAGCAGAATGAAATGTTCCAACGATTTTAAGAAAACAATAGGAAGTTATAAGATCTGCAGGGCCTTGGTCCAGCTCTAAACTTGGCCAGTCCATATGAAGATTCCATGTTTAGGCAATCTCCATATCTCTGATTATTGTGGAAGTTTTTTAGATGGTGAAGGACTGATGGAACAGAAGTATCCATTTTAGGTTGTTTAGAAGTTGACTGGTTTGCTGTCTTCCTTTGTTTTGTTTTCTGGCCAGCAAGTAAATATCTACAATTAGGACAAACTATATCAAAGTAATGAAGTAGTCTAATGATACATTTAAACGAAAGGAAAAATCTTTCTTTGCTACTTTGAAGAATCTGATTTCATCCACACAGGTACTCCTGCCAGCAGCAGTATGTATTTATATATATATATATATATATATATATATATATATATATATATATATATATATATATATAATTTTTATTTATATATTTTCCCATAAATTCCCCAGGGAAAATTCAGGTAATGTTCTGGGGCCTCGCTTTTAAGGCTACTCATAAAAACCGGGAGCTTTCTGTTGTCCATCTATTTTATGTTTGAAACACAATAAACAACACACCTCTTCTGGCTATTGATATTGACAGTAATATTTTTGTATTCACAGTAAAAATTTGTGCCATGAAAGTCAATTCAAATCATAAAATAAAATAATTTTTAAAAACTGCATCATTCCAAATTGTTTACTGACACCCCTCTCCCTGTCCAGCACCTAATAAGCACTTAGTAAAGGTTTAAATGAATGAATGACAGTATAATAAAATTCTTGTGAACAAAAATGTTTAAAAAAACTGGTTTCAGAATAATTGGGGCATTAAGAGCAGATGGAGGCTCAAGGTCTTAGGTGAATAATTTCATGGATATTACAAGGTCTAAAACCTATGATTTATTTTCATTTGAGAAGGCATCAGGGTGTAGCATCTTGTTACTTAAATTAGGTGGAGCGGTTTGATTGAATTGATCCCCAATATCTACCCCTTATATGAAGGAGTACTTGAATTCAAGAGCAGAGCCTGCACACTGAGAGCCCAGCCTTTATAATAGGGTAGATGTTATTTAGTTCCAATTTCCTTTCTGATGCCACAGCTTCATTCACTGCTCATCCCAGTGCCCTATGTCAGAGATAAGGTCTCTGCTACCCACTAGCAGCAGGAAGGCCAGCAATAATGACCGTAACTCACTGGACTAGAAATCAAGAGACCTGGAGTTGTCTCTGCCATGACATGTAACTTTCAACAATTGATCTTAGTTCTACTCTCTGGTGTCAAGTACAAGAAGTCTTTTTCCACATGAAGCACTTTGTATTTCCAATTGTCCTTTATAAGCAATAAAAATGCATTTACTAAACACCTACTGTGTGCCAAGAACATACAACAAATGAAACAGCACCTGTCTGTGAGGAGCTTACATTCTAATGGGAGAGACAGTAAGTACTCATTGGACAGGAGCCAGACCTATTATTTCGTTGATATCGGAGGCTCACAGATGAGGAAGCTCCCTCTTAGCAGTGCAGGTTAGAGCTTAGGAAGTCGCGTGACATGGCCTGGGTCATGGCTATTTTGTGTCAGTGAAGAGGACAAATAGAAGGGGGAGAGGGGTCACTCCGTCTTCTCTCTAGTCACTCTGCTTCTGCAGAGGTTCAGATCCCTCCTGCAGAATGAGGCAGCGACATGATCAGTGGGTTTGGCCCCTTCGTCTTTCTTGGCCTTGGTTTTCTCCTCGTGAAATGAGGCAGCTGGGCTAGATGGCTTCTCAAGTCTCTTCTGGAGCTCTCCCAGCTCTGGATCTATGACAGGATCACAGATCCGGAGCTGAAGCTGGTCTCAAGAGTCCACACTCTTCATCTCACAGATAGAAAAGCTGCCCTAAGGGAGCTCCATGCAGGACCTGAACCCAGACATGGGCTCACATGGACAGCTGAGAAATTGTCAATGGAAACTTCACCTTGGTTTCAGGGAACCAAGTAACATAGATGCTGCAGGTTGAAAATATTTCTCTCCTTCACATTTCCGTCAAATTTGTGATGCAAAGATTCCCACTATTTCAGAAACCCCTATTGATCCACCATCGTTTTGTGTTTGCTTTTAAACTTTTAAAAATTCTGAACTTAATGCAAAATTAGTATTTTCATACACAAAATGGAACAAGAAAAGACTGCATATGAAACCATACCTCTGTTATAGCTTGCTTTTCTATAACTTCCTTTTCCATTTAAATAAATAATAAATTAAACATGTGAAGCTCAGACTCTGTTTTCCTTTTCTCCTTCCTGTTATTTGTTCGTTTGTTTCAAAAAAGTATTAAAAAAAATCATTCCTTCCTTTGGCAACCTTGCCCTTGCAACTTTCTCTGTCCTAAATTAAGAGAAAAGAGAAAGAAAAAAAAAACTTTGTAGCAAATATAAAAAGTCAAGCAAAACGAATTTTTCCATTGGCTGTGCCTGAAAATATTTACCACATTTTGTACCTTCAGTTCATTCCCTCTCTGTCAGGAGATAGGTAGCAAGCTTCATCATCATCTGTGCTCTGGAATGATGGTTGCATTCGTCAGAATTAAGTCTTAAAATGTTGTTGTCCTTCACAGTGTTTTTGTTAGTGTAAAGTTGATTATCTTTCCAGTATTGCTGTTAAATGATGATAAATCATTCTGGTTCTATTCACCTCACCCTGAATCTGCTCACATAAGTCTTCCAAGGTTTCTCTGAGGCCTCCTTTTCATCCTTTTTTAAAGCATAAGAGTATTTCATCATATTCATGTACAACTGTTACCCAACTCAGTTTCCGGTCCTTTGCTACCACAAAAAACAAAAATAGTTGCAGTGACATTTTGAGGAATAGAGTAGGTGCCAGGATTTGTAAAATGTCTGTCTCAATGAGTTCTGAATCCGCTGTAAGTGTGGAACCTGTAGATGCATTTGACAACTTGAGCAAAGGGAAGAGTTTAGATTTTAAACTATGTTCTAAAGAACATAGTTCTAGAGAATGTAATGTTTTAAAGAGATTCCAACATTTGATAGGACACTAGACTAGGTGGTTTTAAAGGCTCCTTAGATTCATTAGGATCCTGTAGTTCTAAGACCCACTAATGTATCTGATCAAACCTTAGGACTATTTGTGGGGGAGCTTTCTCCATTTATGGGCTTCTGAATAAGAAGACACAGTTATTACTTTGGCATTCAGCAGAGCCATTTTTAAAATTGAAAAGAAATTAGAATGACCAAACCATATCACTCAGGTAAAAATTTTCTCTCCAAAGTTACCATAATTGTCAAATCCCTGACTTTTCTTCAGTCCTCATCCTTGTTGAACTTTCTGCTATGATTGACACTGTTGAGCATCCTCCTCTCCTGAATACTCCTTCCTCTGGGTTCTCATGACATAGCTCTCTCTCTACTCTTTATCCTCTTCCCTGTTTTGTCACTCTTCATTTTCCTTTACTGGATCATCATCTATGTAACCCACTAACTATAGTGTGTACACATACAGTCTAGAGCTGTCCTGGGTCCGGTTACCATGCATGTAGTTGTCTCTATGTAGATGATTCCCAGGTCCATGTTCAGCCTTAGTTTATCTTGTGAGCACTAGTCCTACATCACCAACTGCCTTTTGGACATCTTGATCTGGATGTCCCGTTAATATTTCTAACTCAGCATGTTGAAAACAGAACCCATTATCTTTTTGCCAAACCATCCCCTTTTCTGAACTTCTCTGTTATTCTTAAGAGCATCCTCCTAGTAGCTCAAATAAGTGTATAATGCCTTAACTCCTCACTTTTATGCCACATATCCAATTGACGAATCTTGCTGGTTCTGTCTCCAGGACATCTCTCATGATTCCCATTCATTCTTTTCCACTCATTCAACCAGCACATTAGATTAGGGCTTCATTGCTTCTCACAGGACCTCTGAAATAAGTTCATATTTGGTCTATTGAAATGAATTACTATTTGGAGACCTCAAATCTCTCTTCAATTCATCTTCAACATAGCTGACAAGCGATTTTCCCAAAGCACAGGTATGTTACCTCCTAAACTCATTGGCTCTCTGATATCTCTGTGGCTAAAAACATAAACTCCTCAGATATTTAAATGTCTACAAAACCCATAACCTTACTACTTTTCTAGTCTTCTAACACATCACTCTCCTCTGTGTACCCTGTAGTCACTCAGTAATCATAAAGAGCCTACTGTGTGCCCAGCACTGGGCTAAGCATTGGGGATTCAAAGAAAGATGAAAGAGAATCTCTGATCTCCAGGAGGAGACAATATATGAATAGCTTTATATGAGTAATAACCAACACAAGGAGGTGACTGGCATTGTGGGAATCAGGAAAAACCTCTCAAAGAAGATGGGATTTTAGTTGGGACTTAAAAGAAACCAGAACGTAGCACAGAAGAGGGAGCTCATTGCAGGGTTGTAGGGCAGACAGAGAAAACGCCCAGATCCAAGAGATGTAGTGTCTTTTTCATAGAATAGCAAGAAGGTACCATTGTCAGCTGGTTGCTGAATACAGGAAGGTGGGCAGGGAGAGGAAAGGTATTGGAAGACTGTAAAGAGGCCAGACTGTGAAGGGCTTTGAGGGCACACCAGGCTCCTTGCTGTTCCTCACATATATCCTCTGCTTTTGCACAGGGTGTTCTTCATGCCTGAAAAAGTGTTCCCTCCCTACCTGTCTCTTCAAACCTGTTGGGTATTTCCCCCAAGACTTATTTTTTGCTTTATTCACAGGAGACTTTTTTGATCATTCCCATTGTGGTGCCTTCCAATTCAATCCAATGTGTCTTTGTATCAGCTTTATGTTTTGTCGATACCTACATACTTACATGTTCTTACCCTTTTTGGAATGTAATCTTCTTGCAAGAAGTGTCTGTCCAAGCTTTTTTTTGTTGTATGCCCAATGTCTAACATGGCACCCAAGATGAAGTAGATCCCTAAAAATGCTTCTCAGTTGATTAGGAAGAACTTTTCAGCTAGCATTGCGCCACTTAATTATCCCAGATTTTAGGGAAATTGTTTCTACCACCCCCAGAAGTTCGGTAGTGTGCTATTTCAGATGTGGTATGATAATGCTTATATATAAATATTTTTCTATTAATCCGAGTGCGGTGTCATGTTCTTAATGCATTATATCCATATCGGCGTTATTATCAAATAGAGGTATTAGAATAGATATATTACTATAATTTAGTCATAGGGAATCACGTATTTTCCCTTTTAATTGAGATATTATCCATTAAGCATGAAGTATAAAGAAGAATATATAGTCTATAGCAGTACTGTTCATCTGAATTTCTCAGTGATGCCTAGTGGGTTTAGTAGAAATGAAAGAGTTAGGAAGTTCGAAATACTTCTTAGCCTGAAAAAAGCCAAAAGTCAACCGAGGTAGACAAGTCAGCCTGTTTTCTACCAGACTGAAGTCCTTTAATGATGGCTTTATCATAAGCTCATGTTGGTGTAATGGTGTTAGCATCTTTAGGAATGGAGTGATTCTGCTTTCCTTGTCATCTGCTGTCCCAGTAAGTAATCTCACACCCTTCTGTGTTCTTTTTCTCTGAACAGAGGTGGAAAGCCTTTTTGTTGTTGTTGTCCTTGATATGTTTTGTGAACCATCGTTCATTTCACATTTTGTCTTCCTGATGCTATTTTCGAGTTGTGTTTGCCTTTGGTTTTAAGCTCTTCCTTCTGTTTTTATATGTCTACTATATACAATACATGTCTTTAGAAGTTTCACTTAACTTTGACTCAGAGTGATACCTAGAATTATACCTAGTTCTTTAGTCATGAGTATAAGTAGATCAGACTTTTTTTTAAGCTTTCAAACTTGATTATAAACCCTACATGATAATTCACATAGGTTTATGTATCTGGAACTGGAAGGGACCTTAGGCCGTCTGACCTAGGCCTCACGTTTAAATTGAGGCCCAGGAACATTCAGTGACTTGCCTAAGTGCTTACAGGGAGTTGGAGTATTTGAACCTAGGTTCTCTGACTTCAGCATTCGTGCTATCTACTGTACCATACTGCTTCCACCTCCTCGGTGTCCTGAACACCCTTTTGTGTACATAGCCTTCATTTTTCTTTTTAAATCTTTCTCAGCTAAGAGTTCTGTTAACCCTTCTACATAAATTCTTTTGAAACCATTAAATTGATAAATAAAACTAGACTCTGCTTTTTAAAAAAAGTAATAAAATAGACAAACTCCTAATCTGATCAGACAGGAAAATGTGAAAAGCCAAATTTCCATAATCAAATATGAAAAAAAACTCACAAAAATGAAAATCA
Organism: Gymnobelideus leadbeateri; assembly: GCA_011680675.1. Taxonomy (NCBI): domain Eukaryota; kingdom Metazoa; phylum Chordata; class Mammalia; order Diprotodontia; family Petauridae; genus Gymnobelideus; species Gymnobelideus leadbeateri. The sequence continues at coordinate 10,345 of WOXC01007487.1, read as the reverse complement.
AATGGAGGAAATTATTACAAAATATTTTGCCTAATTCTGTGCCAAGCAAAATTAAAACTTGAATGAATATTGGCAAAATATAGAAAAATGTTTCATGTTATCAGGGCTAGAAATAGAGATCTGAAATAATCCAGTCTCAGAAAATGAAGTTCATTTAACCATAAACATACTCTTAGTCAAAAAACTTGCAGGATTAGGTGGATTTGATAAAATATACTACAACAAACCCCAATTTTATATAAATTATTTGCAAAAATGGGAAAAGATGATATTTTACCAGGTGCTTTCCATGAGACAAATACTTAAACCAGGTAGGAATGAGAAAACCTATAAACCAAAATCCCTAATGAAAATATCAACACAAACATATTAAATATAATGATACAATGTTAGCAAAGAAACTACAGTAACTTTAAAAAGTTCATACACTCAGGCTAGGTTGCATGTGTACAAGGAACAAATAGACAAATAGTGAGAAAATCACAACCAGAAAAAAAAAGTCACGGGATCGTGTCGAGATAACAGACAAAATCTTTTGACAATTTAACATCTTTTCATATATTTTTTTAAACATTAGTAGCATCTGCTCTAGTATAGGAAACACCAGAAATTTTTCTAATAAAATGAGGGATAAAGTGAGAATTTCTACCATTACCACTATTTACATAGTTCTAGAAATACTATTACTAGAAGGAGAAATTGAAGGAATAAACATAGTGAAAAAAATGAAATTATCACTTTTTTGCAGGTAATATGGCTTACTTAGAAAATCTCTAATGACCTAACCAATATTAATTGAAATGATGGATAGTTTTGGCACAGTTGAAGGATATCAGTGAGTCAGTAAATATTAAGCACCTACTATGTGCCAGACACTGTATTAAATTCTGGGGGGTACCAAAAAAAGCAAAGGATAGCTCCTGACCAAGAAAGGCAAAAGATAGTCTCTGCTCACAATGATCTCACAGTCTAGTAGGGGAGAGAAAAAATATCATGCAAGCCTATAAAATCATCAGCCCTTCTGCATAACCCTTACCCTAACCAATAAAACCAAGCAGAACACTATAGAAAACATAAATCCCATTTAGTATTTGAATCTCCTTACCAGAACAAACACAAAAGAACAAAATAACAAAGTACTCTTTACAGAAATAAAGACTTCAGTAACTGAAAAGCAATTGCTAATGATTGGCCCATACTGATTTTTTTTTTCTTTTTGGAGGGGGGAAGGCAGGACACTTGGGGTTAAGTGACTTACCCAAGCTCTCACAGCTAGTAGGTGTTAAGTGTCTGAGACTGGATTTGAACTCCAGTCCTCCTGACTCCAGGGCCGTGCTCTATTCACTGTGCCACTTACCTGCCCCTGTTTTTTTAAATGACATTCCCTAAAAGAATTTCAGTGCTATACCAAAGGAGTACTTCAGAGAAATAGACAAAATTATGGCTGAATTCATCTGCGGTAAGAAAACAAACAAAAAAAGGTAAGTTGGCCAATGAACCAAATTAAGTACATAAGATCCAGCAGTAATTCTATATATTAACATAGTGTTCAGTAAACCCAAGGCTCCCAACTGTGCATTAAGGAGTCACCACTTGATAATAACTGCTAGGAAAATTGGAAAACCATCTGGAAAAAAATGAGTCTTAGATCAACACCCCACACCTTGTGTCACAAAAAGATCCCAATTGATATGTGACCTTGATCGGTTGTGATATGATTTAGTATATAAACAAATTAGAGACTGGAATAAGACAGCATTTTACACTGTATTACAGTGTAATGGTTTAGGTCAACTGTGTTTTAGGGAAAGATTAAAGCAGATCACAGGAAAGAAAATGTGCAGTTTTCATTAAATAATATTGAAAAACTGCATAAACAAAAGCATTTCAATTAAAATGAAAAGGTAACCATTAACTTAAGAACAGAGTCTTTTCAAGCTATTTATAACCATATAAAAAGATTTAGTTCACTAATAACATTGCAAATGCAAACAAGTTTAGGGTTCTACCTGACAGTTATCAGACTGGCAAAGATGACCAGAAAGGAAAATGATAGTTTTGGAGAGGCTATAAATTAGGCCAACCTGTTGCGAACAGTTTAGAGCTATACTAAGCGCCCCCCCGCCCATAACAAAACCCCAAACTAATCGTTCTTATCCCCTTCTCACACAGAATTCTAAGGTAAAAAAGCAAGCCAAATTGTTCTCTACACTTTCTTCCTCCATTTCCGCTCTTCTAAATCTCTTCAGCCATTTGCATGCAGTTTGGCTTCTGACTCATTGTAAGCTGCCACCAGATGTCTGAATTACTTATTTTTATCGTCTTCCCTTACTATTTCTTCCTCTTAATCAGCTGACCACGCTCTTCCCGCTCTGTGCCACCATACTCCTATACCTTTCTGTTTGTCATTCCTTGCTCCACCCTTCTCTTGGAGTCCCTTGTGTTACCTTCTCTCAGAGCATCAGCTCTTTGAAAGCAGGGACTGTCTGTTTTTTGGTCCATAGGACAGTGGCCAGCGCAAGGGTTAATACTTTTTGCCTGCCTATTGTATCTGACACTGTCAGCCATCTTCTCTGAGTGTTTGACACTGATCTCTCCTGGTTCTTCTTACCTGTCTGCTTCCTGCTCCGGCTCCTTTGTTGCCTCCACCATGTCCTCTAACTGTTGGGGAGCCACAGGATTCTCTTTCTTAGTTACCTCATCAGCTCCTGTGAATTATCGTTTCCCTGAAGGTTACTGAGCCCTCTGCCCATGCAGCCACAGTCCATCCTCTACTTGAGTACCTCTCCACCAGTTTTCTGTTGAACATTTCAAGCTGAGTGTCTCACACTGATCACGTCCATACAGGACTCACTGCCTTTTCCCCAACAGCTTCTTACAAACTCCTCTACATCAGATTGAAGGCAGTACCATCCTTCCAGTTTCCTGGGTTCAAAACCTCGGCACCGTGTTAGACCTACAACTCTCCTTTACTCCATCTATCAGTTGCCAAATCTTGTCATTTCTTTTACAACACTTTCCATCTTACTCCTTCCTGCTTATACAGATATCACCTTAGTTCAGAGTCTCATAACTTCCAATTTTATTATTTGCAATGGCTCCCTACTTGGTCTTCCTGCACCAAATCTTTCAGTATTCTAATTCAGTACCCAGTACTGCCAGAATGATTGACCACAGTCTCAGATATGACTGTGCCACTCCCCTACTCCATCAACTCCCTATCAATTCTAGGCTAAAGTATAAACTCTTGTTTAGCTTTTAAAGCCCTTCACAACTTGGCCCAAATCTAGCTTTTTCTGTGTTTATTAGACATTGCTTCTCACCCCTCCCCAACAACTCTTCGATCCGGGTCGAGTGGCCTTTGATCCTCATAGTACTCCCCCTAACCTCTCAAAGAATTCTTTTTCTTTTAGACTCCACTCAAGCACTGTATAGCTAGATCAAGCCTTTCCTGGTTACCCCAGCCCTAACTTCTAGTACTTGACTTCCAAAACTATGTTGTATTTACCTGCTTGTTATTTTTCTATTTGTATTTATTCTTTCTGTTTTTATGTATTTTATTCTATATATGTGTGTGTTTATATGGACCTATTGTACATATTGTATCGTTTGAATGTAAGTTCCTTTCATGTAAGGGATTGTTTGATCTTTTTATTTTTTGTGACTTCTCTTGTGTTGATGCTTAGTATACATATAATAAATGCTTGTTGATTGATTGATTCATGTTAAGGCCTTGAATTCATGTCAAAAGAGAATCAGTTGAAGGAATTGGGGCTGTTTAGGCTAAAGAATTAGAAGAGTTGATAGGGAGGGTCCAGACGATCAGTATCTTCAAGTATATTTTATGTCTGTGAGGTCTAAGGGGAAATACGATGTATTCCCTTTTGTCCCTGAGTGCAGAACTAGATTGTTAAAATTTAGATCAGATGTAATGAAAAGCCCCCTAATAATTAGAGCACGTATGATGGAGAGGAAACTTTTATTAATATGGATTGAACCACATGGCTTGTGGGGTCCCTTCCAGCCATGGCATTCTGTAGATTACTTACATGTGCAGAAACAGAACTTGGAATTGAACGGGACATTAATGATACCACGTAAACAAAACTTTCACCAAAGGGACTTGCAAGCATTGTGTATGAAAAATGCAAAGAACAAGCCTTACTCTTTGTAAACTGTTCTCCCAAATGATAGCATCTACTGAACTCCTTTTTATGAGTAAAAAGCATCTTGTTCCCTAAAATTGTTAGAGATAAGGGGAGTAAAAAGCACTATAGAACTAATTCACTAAGGAGTACATCCACTTTCATAGATGACGTAATATCACAGATTTAGATCAAAACCAGGTCATGCCTTCTCATCCCGTATGATGTTTTCCATGTTTTCCTAGAGAGCCAGGATGCTTCTACACAGCAGTTGTACTCTTTTTGACATTTTGTGGGTATTATTGCATCACTTCAGTTGTTCCACAGCTAATCTCTGCTGTTGACGCATAACCATCCTGACTCCTTTTCCAATCATAGTGAATGATGAAATGCCATTTTGCCTATATTGATTATCACTGGAAATATGTTACCAGGGTTAAGGAACTTGCAACCTTGAGGCCACATGTGGCCTTCTAGGTCCTTGGGTACTGCCTTTTGGCTGAGTACAACTTTTACAGAACAAATCTTTTTATTAAGGGGATTTATTCTGTGAAGTTTGGATTTAGTCAGAAGGCTACCCTTGAGCACCTAGAGGGCGCATATGACCTTGAGACTGCAGGTTCCTCACCCCAGTAATACTTTGTTTATGCCCATCATGAGTATCTCTATTGCCTTTTGCATCAGTCACAACTTGGGAAATGAAGAATCAAATTAATTAATAAAAATGTTAAATAGAATGCTGAGAGATCAAATAATAGGAATATATAAAGTTTGGGAAATAATGAGCTAGAGAATGATACAGATACAGAAAACGTCAATTATCCCCAAATCTACTGGTGTTATTTCTTGCAAAAGCTAAGGAGCTGTATCTTTTTTACTTGTCTTAATTTCATCCTTCAAAAGGTAGAAGAAACAAGAATAAATTCTATTCTAGGTCTGGAAAGATTGGAAATGGTGGGAATCTTGTGAGAAAATGATTGCTCCATGCTAAAGTTTGCTGTAGAGGAAGTGATATATGGCACACACAGTATCAGAGAACAGAAAGGACCTTTTCTTGGGTTTGATGGGGTGATATAAATGACAACAGAGAGAAGGCAGATTTGCTCAGTTCTGATACTGTTTCTGTTTGCAAAGGAGAATTATTTTTGCACTGGGAATGACATAACAAAAATAACTAACAGAGTTGATAAGGAAAGGTAAGTGAGGAGATAGTAAGAGAATAGTCTTCAGACATCACTGGTTTTTCTATTGGGTGTCTGGGATTAGCACTACCCCCCTTTGTAAAAAGCAAAGGGTCCTAAGCTGGAAACACTGAAAGTGGCATCAAAAACTTTAGTATGGGGGACTCTGCAAATGAGTAAAATTCCTGACATTTTTCAGGAACCTGAAAAATTTGATGGGACTGAAAAGAGGTGAGACATTTTTAAATGTGAAAATGTAACTGAGGCTTCACTGTAAAATAGAAGATAATTGAAAATAAAGTAAACTTTTAAGTTAAAAAGAGAGAACAGTCTTGAATTCAAGTCACTTAGCCGAGATGAAACATTTATTTAGCTATTGGAACGACAGAAATCCTTTCTCATACCCCATACCTATCAGATTGGCAAAGATGACCAAAGAGGAAAATGACAAATGCTGGGCTGTGGGGAAACAACATATTAATAACCTGTTGGTAGAATAGGAACTGCTTTTCTCATTCTAGAAAGCAATTTGGAGCAGTGCCCTCAAGTTAACTAAGCTACGCCTACCCAACTATACAGTATAGACCCCAGAGAGACCCATGAAGCAGGAAAAGGATCCCTGTATATAAAAATCCAGCACTTCTTTGGGGGGGATTGGCCAACCAAATTATGCTAGATAGGTACAACAGAATATTATTCTCACACCTTAAGAAATAAATGAAATGGACAATTTCACAGGAAGACCCCTGTGAACTGATGCAGAGTGAAGTGAGCAAAACTAAAAGAACAGTTAATACCGTGACAACAAAATTATCAGGAAAAACAGCTTTCAAAGACTTTAGAACTTAGATCAGTGCAGTAACAGGTTAGTTTGGAAGCACTGAAGATGAAGCATGCTACCTCTCCACCTCCTACTAGAGAGGTGATGGATTTAAAAGGCAGAGAATGAGAACTCTTATATATAAGTGGTGAACATGAGAGCTCTAAAACTGTGATCTTTGACCTATCCATGCAAAACTATTAGTATTTTGGACATGGCCAATATGGATTTTTTTTTTCATCGTGCATATTTGTTACAGGGCATTTATTCATTGATTTCTTTAGGCAGCAAGGTGGCTTGGTACATAGAGCACTGGGTTTGAAGTCAGATAGAGAAGTCTGTGTCAGACACTTCCTAGCCACGTGACCCTGGGCAAGTCACTTAATCTCTGTTTGTCTCAAAATAGAAATAACTATAGTACCTACCTTCTAGGGCAGTTGTAAGGATCAAATGAGATAATAACTGTAAAGTACTTAGTGTAGTACCTGATGCATAGGAAGCTCTATGTAAAGGTTAGCCGCTATCATTACTGTCATCATCATCATTATTAAATTAATTATTTAATTTTAAGGACAGGTGAGAGTGATAGAAAAAAAACAGATGCTTGTCAATTCAAAAAAATTACAAATACAAAATTTTAATTTATGAGAAATTCTTCCAGTCAGTATTCTATAAGGTATTGTGGTATAATGTGAAGTGTACTTATTCTGGAATCAAGGGACTTGGGGTACAATCTTGGCTATCTTGTAATTGTGTGGACTTAGGTTAAATCATATAACCTCGGTGAAACTGTGATCTTTGGCCTATCCATGCAAAACTATTCCCACTCATAATAGCAAAATTCTAGAAATAACTTGTATCCAGGAATGGGGGACTAGCTGAACAAATTGTGATTTACAAATCAATAAAAAATTACACGCCATATTCATGAAATAGAATTATTATTATGTCATACACGATGACACATAAAATACTAGTTGTTTTTTTAAAGCAGAACTATCAGAATAGCTGTGTAAATAAAGACAGTAGCAGGGAATACAAAACAGATGGAATACTTCAGTTTGGTTCACAGGAATGAACAGGATGACTTTTTTCATATTTCTTGAGTTAATGTTTAATTTTTGAATTATGTGTAAGTAAAATATCCATAGATAAATGTGTAACTGTTTAAATCACTTTTTCCTTTTTCCTTTGTTATATGTTTTTTGTTTTTTATGTTGTCTATTCTTTATGTCTTTCAATACATATTGAGAGGACAAAGGAATTACAGATTTTCTAGTAATAATTTTCAAACACCTTAATTTCTGACAATAGACCATGATTTTCTCCATACAATAGCAGCTTGATTGAAATCAATTAACAAGCGTATATTAATTGCCATTTGCCATTTAGATGCTTTTTGACCTGGAGCCCGGTTCATTCTTTTGAACTTTTTTGGATCTGAAATTCCTTGTGGACAAGGAATCTTTCCGTTTTGCCTTTATATCCCCAGACTCTGAAGTAAGGTCTTAATAAATTCTTGTTGATTGATTGAGTAAAGGTTGAAGTTGCTTAATTCAGTCATATTTATTTAACAATAATCATTTCCTTGGCATCTGCCTGAAATGTGTTATGGGAATAGTAGATGGTCTGGTTTTCCTTGGAGCATAAGTTGTGTGAAATAATGGAGTATTGTCAGCTAAAAGTGCTTCAGTTTAAAGTGCTTTTGTAAATTGGGACTATTGCTGAAAAATAGTTCAAGGTCCTGGTGTGACTATGTCTGTTTCGTGGGGTAGGGAATGACACTAGTAAGCAGGATGGAAAAGTAGTGGACCTCTACTAAAATGAGCACATAATTGGGAATGGAGAAGAAAAGTGGTTGGTCATTCAGTAATATTAATTGAGTACCTTTTGCATGTAATACCAGCTAAAGAGTGGGGAGAAGAGTTGCATAAGACATACAGTAACAAGCACATATGTCCTAGGAATAGAGGATAGAAAAGGACATCTTAGACACGAAGTGACCGGGAAGTTACAATGGAGATGGCATTTGAGCTGGGTCTTGAAGAAATACTTTAAAGAGGGGAAATAGAGGTTTGGGACAACCTCAACCCAAGGATACAGCCAGAAAATTGCAGTGCATGTTTGAAAATAGGCATCATGGTATAGCAGAAAGACTGGTGGATTTGTATTCGCAAAACCTAGATTCAAGTCACAGCTCTTTATGAAATAGATGGGTAGACGATAAAGCGTTTATGAAGCAGCTGTTCTGTCCCAACTGGGGAAATAGTTATATTTAATATGTTACTTTATTAAGAGTAATAGTCTTATAGCTGTATTCCAAAGCAATTGAAGTCCAAATATAGAGGTGGTTGGAAGACTGAGCCATGTCATTTTCTCTAGCTTTTCTCCTGAGCTTCCATATTAAAAGGGCAAAATCTACTTCTCTTTCTCACCTGTCTTTCCTCTCTGTTCATAAAAATCTCTTGTAACTGTAAGCATCTATTGAATGAGTCAAACTAGCACCAGGTACCTTCTGTGCCTCTCTCCTGAGTAGAATAGAGAAGAGTCAAACAGCTAGTAAGTGTCTCTAAGACTGGATTTGAACTCAGGAGGATGAGTCTCCCCGACTCCAGAACCAGCACTCTATCCACTTTGCCACCTAGCTGTCCCTAATATATATTAACATATCAATCAAAGAGTTTTTTTTTTTTTTTTGGTGAGAAGACTGCTTAAATCAAAGCAAGTCAACAACCATTTATTTGTATTTTATTTTTTATTTTTGCAAATCTCTTTACTCTCTGGCTTTTATTTATTTTTTTTACTGTCTCCATTTATTTATTGTTTGTTTGTGCATTTATTTTTCTCAACATTCCTTTCCACAACATTTTGAGTTGCAATTTTTTTCTCCCTGTCTTTCCCCTACCTAGATTTTAAATGATAAACCATTAAGTACTTGGGACTTAACTAATCTAGACACTTTTGTGACAATTTACAAAACTGCTCTTGTGTTCGAGGATAATGAAAATTAAGAGAATAAACATTACAGTATCCCTAAATTTATGGTTTTCATATAATATCAATCAATAAATGAGTTTCCAAATAGAACTAGTTAAAACATAGATATTATATAGAAGATCAAATGGGCAAGAATGTCATTGAGCACGAAGTTTGGTGGGGAGAGGGAGGGACAAGGCTTGCAAATTATGTAAGTAAGCCTTACTCATCTAGTATTAGACGGAAAAATTAAAATCATATCAGTGAAGCAGAATAGAGAATTATTTACATGTAAGAGTGACATAAAAAATCAAGGAATTATTTAATATATTTAGGAAGATTAGGTAACCATATGATAAAAAACTCATATGCCTAAAACTATATTCCATATTAAATACTATCTGTTATAGCAACTTTAAAAAATAACTTTTAAAAGGTAGTATAAAAAGTATATATTATCTCATTGTCAGGAGAAAAAATTTATCCACTAAATAAACTGAACAAAGTTGAAGAAATGAGATGAACTGTATTACATAAAATTAAAGACTTGTACACAATAAAACAGGAACCATAAAAAGAAAAATAGACTGGGAAAGGGCATTTTTTGACAGAACAAATAAAATCTTAGTGTCTGAAATTTATAAACTCAGATATATTCAAGGATAAAACCAGAATATCAACAAAGAGTATAACTAAGAGAAATTACTTGAGAAATGTTCTACCTTTCTAGTCACAAAAATCCAAATAACATCAACCTTGAGGTTTTAACTCACATTAAAATGAGAAAAAATATTTAGGCCTCATTGTGGAGAAGTGGCACTTGTTCTCTGCTCATGAAATTCTAAGTGGCAAGCAGTTTAGACTCCAGCGTCATAAATGTCGATCATACCTCTATAAATCTTATTATTGAGAACATATCTAAGTAATATCAAAAAGGGAGAAAAAACTATAACTTCCAGCATATTTATAACAGCATTATCTTTTATGGCTGATTTCCTACAATGGGAAGTAACTGGATCAATTGTGGTATGTTCTAGATTGCAATATTCTAAAACTCATACAGCTAAGATTGAGAATATGAATAATGTAAAGAAATTTAGTATAACTGAGAGAAATCACTTGAGAAATGTTCTACCTTATTAGGCACAAAAATCCAAATGAAAGCAACCTTGAGGTTCTAACTCACATTAAAATGAAAAAAATGTGAGTTACTGTGCTACTCG
>WOXC01007486.1:0-76280 GCA_011680675.1 Gymnobelideus leadbeateri | reverse complement strand
TAATTCTGTCTCTCTCTCTCTCTCTCTCACACACACACACACACACACACACACACACACACACACACACACACACACACACACACGCCATGTGACCTTGGCCAAGTCACTTAACCCCAATTACCCCCCCCACCAAAAAAGGAAAAAAAAATGTTACACAGTACTGGGTCAAAGAAATAACCTTGGGGTACTTCACTAGATGCCTCCCTCCAAGAGGATACTAACTCTTTTATGCCTACTGCTTCAGTAGTTAATTATTCAAAGGTTATCCATGGCTAAAGTCATCCTAGAAGAGAAACAGGAAACAGAAACAATGACAAAGGAATCTTTATTTGTAAAAGACTTTTAAATGAACCATTTCCTCTAATCTGGGGAAGGAATTTCAAGCTACAGTTATCAGACTATTGCAAGTTACCCTAAGAGATAGCTAAAAAATTCTCTAAAAACCATCTCTTGTCCTCTAACCATGTGCAACAGATTGCACAATGGTAGAGGGCCAAGTTGAGTTGGTAATGGAGTTAGAAAGTTCCAAGTTTAAATATGGCCTCTGACACACTGGTTGTATGACCCTAGGCAAGGCAAGACACTTAACCTCTCTTTACCTCAGCTTCCTCATCTGTAAAACGGGAATAATAATAGCACCTACTTCCAGTTATAAGGATCGAATGATACAGTCATTATAAAGTACTCAGCATAGTACTTGGCACATAAGTACCATAGAGTAGCTATTATTATTGTATTTATCAGTTGGGCATGTTTCTTTTCAAGGAGCTCACATTCTAACATGGGAAACAATCTTTAAATAACTATGTACATACAGTGGATATACAAGTGTGTGTACATGGAAAGTGAAGTCTTGAAAGTTTCAGATTGGTATTTCTGCATTTATATGCTGTATCTATTCATTTTTATTCTTTCTTATAATTTGGTATTGATTTTGATCTTGCTATAAAGGATCAAAGGTCTCATGAGAAAGTTGATTCAGGAGTGACTCTCACATTGGTAACCAGTCTTTTCATGTCCATTAACAAACACAATCATCTTCTACAGCCTTGTCTAGTTGTTTCTTTTCCTCACCCACCCCACAGCTAAAGGATTATATCTAAGTAATCAACAGTTCTAATAGATCATCTTTACTATCCAGGAATAGCCAACTTTGTTTTTTGTTTTTCTGCTAACTTTCAATTATGCATGGTTAAGAGATCAAGCCGATAACATAGAGGATACTCAGTAGATATTTAAGATCTCTCACCATATTCCCTCAGCAACTTTGTGTTAGGAAGCCTCAGCCTAACTTAAGCAATCACAATTTAGAAATTTCAAATTATCTGGGGGAAAAATTAGGTGACCTGATTTAAACCATTTATTTCTACCTTTTTTCCCCATTAAACTTACCACAGTTGCAAACAAGAATCAAAATAATTAGCTTTCATGGGTTCCTGTTCAGTTGAGTGTATACATCCATACAGGACACTTAATAATGAAATGGAACTATAGTAAGGAGAAAGACAACTAAATATTTTCCCACATGAGTACGAGCCCTTCTTGAATTGTGGTACCTGGCAGTACCATACGTGATTCACTAAAACATGTAGATCAACACACTAAGAAAAAGAATTGCCAATGTCGCATTATAAAAATCAGAATTGAGACACTCCCAAAGCACCATAAAATTTAAGATTCCATTTGGAGAGATGCTTAAACATGTTTAAGACGGAGGATGTAATAAAGGTCAAACAAAACCCAATGAAATGACATTAATAAGATTTTCATTTGAACATAAAGAGGGGGCTCTATTTTCTGGTGTTAGATTTAGAATCATAAAAACCTGGATTCAAAGATCTTGGCTCTGCCACCTGTGTGACCTTGGGTCTCTTCATCTCTGTAGACTTTCAATTTACTCACCTGTATTTATGAGGTGGAATCTACTTAAGGAACTTTAAGATCCCATCTAGGAATTTTCCTCAGAGTTCAAACCTAATCTACATTTTTTTTGGTATTTATATATATTTGAAACATTTAATCTTAAGACCTCAAATTTCAGATCCATTTCCTTCCTCCCTTGTCACCCATTCCCTCTGGGGAGATAGGTAATTCAGTATATGTTGTACATGTCTAGCTATGCAAAACATTATCATAGTAGATATATTGTACAAGGCTGCTTATAATTCCCTCCCACTCATCCCACCCCCCACCTGGTCCATTCCCTACATGATCCTGTCCCTCTTCTATAGTGGGTACTTCTAACCTCCCCTCACCCCAAGGATGCCCCCCCATCAATCATCCTTCCTCTCATCCCCCTTCCCCCTGTTCTGCTGCAGGTTGAGATATCCCATTTAGTATGTATGTCATTCTCTCCCTGAACCAAATTCAATGAGAATGTGGATTTGCTTTTTTTTTCCCCTTCCTATTCTCCCTCTCCCTTGCAACCACTTCCCCTTGCTTCTTCTACATGAGATAGTTTACCCTACCCTGTCTTTCCCCATCTCCTCTTGCCACTTTCCTCTCTCACCTCATAATTTCATCCCTTGAGTATTCTCCCTTCCCAACAAATTCAACCTATGCCCTCTATCCATATACACACACATTCACATATGTATTCATATGACCACATACCCTTCTTCCATTATTTTCATAGTGAGAAAGATATCATCACTCACAGTTATTGTTTTTCCATATAGGAATGTAAATAGTTCAACTTTGATAAGTTCCTTTTGATTTCTTTTCCTGATTACCTTCTCAGGCATCTCTTGCTTCTTGTGTCTGGATGTCAAATTTTCTATTCAATTCTGGTTTTTTCCTCAAGAATGCTTGAAAGTCCTCTATTCCACTGAATGACCATATTTTCCCCTGAAACAAAATACTCAGTTTTGCTGGGTAGGTGACCCTTGGGTTCATTCCCAGTTCTTTTGCCCTCTGGAATATCATATTCCATGCCCTTCGAGCCCTCAGTGTAGAAGCTGCCAGGTCCCGGGCTATTCTGAATGTGTTTCCACAATATTGAAATTGTTTCTTCCTGGCTGCTTGTAGTATTTTCTCCTTGATCTGGGGATTCTGGAACCTGGCTATAATATGCCTGGGAGTTTTCTATTTGGGATCTTTTTCAGGAGGTGATCTGTGGATTCTTTCAACCTCTATTTTGCCCTCTGGATCTAAAACATCAGGGCAGTTTTCCTTGAGAATTTCTTGAAGGGTGATTTCTAGGTTCTTTCTTTGATCATGGCTTTCAGGTAGTCCAATAATTTTTAAATTGTCTCTCCTGGATCTATTTTCCAGGTCAGTGGTTCTTCCCATGAGATATTTCACATTGCCTTCTAATCTTTCATTTGTTTGGATCTGCTTAACAGCATCTTGATTTCTCATAAAGTCATTAGCTTCCATTTGCTCCAGTCTAACTCTGAAGGAATGAATCTCCTCAGTGAACTTTTGAGATTCTTTTTCCATCTGGCAAATTCGACTTTTTAAGGCATTCTTCTCCTCATTGCCCTTTTGGGCCTCCTTTGCCATTTGAGTTAGTCTATTTTTTAAGGTGTTGTTTTCCTCAGTCAGGCTGTTGACCCTCATTTCATACTTTTCCTGCATCCTTCTCATTTCTCTTTCCAATTTTTCCTCCACTTCTCTTATTTGATTTTTAAAGTCCTTCTTAAGGTCCTCTATGGCCTGCAACCCGCTCATGTTTTCCCCTGGGGCTTTTGGAGCAGGACTTCTGACCTCACAGTCCTTTTCCCAGCTCTATGCCCCCAAAATAGGAGTCTAGGGTTGCATTTTTCTGTTTCCTTTGCCTTGGCATGTTGCCACTTAATTACTTGACTTTTGGGCTTGTTGCCACACTATGGCTTTAAGGCCAGATAGAGGAATTTTCGTCCCGAACGTGTGGGGGGCAACTTCCGTTTCTGGCAAGCTGTAAACCCACCCAGGACTTCCACCCTAGATCACAATCCAGATCCAGGGAGGTTAAAGCAAGAGCGATTACCCCCCCAAGACTGATCGCTGGATCTCCCTACAATTAATTGCAGGCTGGGAGCCGAGCTGCCTCTGAAAGCTACCAAATGGAGTGTCTCCTCAGCGGCTTCTAGTCCCCAGGGGAGGGAGCCGACGCATTTCCCCAAATACAGGTCCCAAAGTCCATAGGACACTAACCTCTTACTTTGTCCTAGGCATGTCTATGTTGATAATTCTGGAGTCGCCACAGCTGCTGGTGTTCTGGGGTTCCTCCAGCTGGCTGCTGGCCCTGCCGCCCTGGGGCTAAAACCTCGGCTCACGGGGACCTGGGCTCCGCTCAGCTCAGCTTCCTGCACTCTGCGAGTTGCGTGCTGCCGGCTCCCAGACCGCTGCGCTGGTCCTTCCTGCAGGGCTGCTGGGCTGTCCTCAGCGGGAGGTTAGCTTCTCTGTGTCGTTCTGTGGGTGCTGGGGCTCCAGAAGTTGTTCAGAGTCCCCTTTTACATAGTTTGGGGGGAATCTGGGGGCAGAGTGGCTTGGATGAGCTGTTTCTACTCCGCCATCTTGGCTCCGCCCTAATCTACATAATTTTACAAATGAAACAGATGCCTAGCCAGGGTCACATTATTCCATTATACCATTTCTTCTCCAGAAATGTAGGGAACAAATAGCCCAGGACCCTGAACCCAACATATTGAAATAACATTACTTCTCACTCAGTGCCAATAGCCATCATCTTGAGAAGCAACTCCTTATGGAGATGCAACCTACTAAACTGACCCAGGTGCTGCAGCCACTCCAGAAGACTCAGAAAAGAAAATTCTTGCCACCAAAATTCTTAGCATCGTGCCAAACAGTTCAACATCAGAAATAGGTATTAGTTTATCAATACAAATCATGTTAAAGAATAAATTAGCATATCCCTTGCAGCTGCCCCCTCAAATCTATGGGACTTCTTTCAATTTAAAACTAAAACCTTGCTTAAGTGCTCTCTCTCCAATTAGAATGTGAGCTACTTGAGAGGTGACACACAGTGCTTTGCACATAGTAAGTGCTTAAAAAAATGGTTTTCACACCTCTTTATAAGTATATTCCAACTTTCCTCCAAACCAAATTTCTTCTAAATAATGTTTACTTTTTAGTTATCACTGCACTACATGAAACAAACCCAATAACAACAGTTAAGTCATTTTGTAAGAGTTGTTCCCTGATATGCTCATCAAAAGAAGCCTATGCTCAAGAGAAACAGCATGTGAGGAAAACGTAGTAACTCACCGATTATAAGCTAGGCTCTAAACAAACAACATTTCACCAAAATACAAAATGCATTCAGCAGCTGAACATTGTAGTTAGCATTTTCCGTAATTTTCTTTCTCCCTTTGGGTCATCTCAACTATTTTCCCTCTCATAATGCAATTTCCTTTATACTACTAGAACTACAAAATGTGCTACTCATAAGAGTGCAGATTCTCTGTAATGACACATTTAAATAAACAGCAAGCTCAAAATTCTCTATACAAGTATTGGATTGATATTCTCATGCTGAATGTAGTTTTGGTGATGTGAATTACTGTTAGAGACAGGGGCGACGGGTATGTGTAATATCACCTAGAGTACGTATCCATTTCTATAATATGTGGAGGCAAAGGGAAGAATCCTGGAGATTCCCTTTAACTGGTGTGAGTTTTATCTTTAACCCTTATTTTAGTATAAAATGAGCAGTCATGTCCATCCTTCCTCCTATATTTGCTTTGTTCTATTTCCCTGCTCTACTAGTCACGGAGCAACACACATTTTTCCTGACGGCAAATAGATTAATAAAGTTCTGCCCATCTTTAACACCCAAATGATGGGAGGAATGGCAATAGGTTTTACAGGGGCTCTGAGGACCACAGTCCCTGCTGTGCAGTCTGGAATGAATTCAGTAGGCCCAAGCAATCTTGAAGTCAGGATTGTAAAAGTTTATTGTTACGCTTTACAGTGGGCAGGGGTTCTTAGGGAACCTGCAAACTGAAAGAAGTCACAGGTATAGTTTTAAGGAGTCAAGACAGTAAATCAGGTGTCAATTATGCTAACTAGGTATGGTGGGATTAGGGAGGAGTTAAGGAGTGGTGCTTAAAGGAACATGCACTTTTAATGTCAACTGCACAGGCATATTGCCCATAATTCACTGGGAAATAGTCCAAGCAGGGGCTAACTGGAGGTGTAGTTTTAGGCTTGAAACGTCACTAAGTCAGCTAGCAGTCAGGGCTAACTGAGAAGTGCCTAGTCTGCCACCCATCAGTGTCATGTTTCACAAGACAGATGTTGGGAACCAAGACTTATTTACTATAACTTTCAAATGCAAGCAGAATATTGGGAGACCAATTGGCACTGCCAACTGGAAGCTACAACTGAAAAATGGCTTGGCAGGAAACAACTTCCCTCATGGAGTCAGGGACAAGGTATGTCTACTTGTGACACAAGATGAAGATCTTTGAAAACTGAAATGAGAAAATGAATTAGGGTGAAGCAAGCCTCCCTACAGTGGCACAGAGATGGGTTTATTCCATGATCCCTGGAGAGCCATGAAAAACTTATTCCATGTGTACTTTTCACAATGGAGTGAAATGGATCTGTGATCCATGAGAATTTATATGAAAACCTATATAAATGTAAGAGGAAGTAAGGATGGACTTCTTATGCAACCTATGTAAAGTATTACTATTAAATCCTATGAGAATCAGCTTATAAAAAGAATTCTACAAAGACCCTGAGAGAAGCTGGTTGTTATCACTGTTGAAAAGAGAAAAAGGACTATCTTGGGAAACACTAAAGAATGTTAAAGAGTATTAATTATTTGCAATGATTGAATTGAGCTTCCGGACAAGTACAAGCATACCTGAGAGATAAGGTGATGTGATTCCAGGTCAAGGTAATAAAGTGAAGTATCATAACAAAGCAAGTCACATGAGTTTTTTGGTTCCCCAGTACACAGAAAAGTTGTATTTATACTATACTGTAATTTATTAAGTGTAAAATGGTATTATGTCTAAAAAACAAGGTACATACTTTAACTAAAAAAATACCTTATTGCCAAAAAATGCTAGCCATTACCTGAGCCTTTAGCAAGTTGTAATCTTTTTTGCTGATGGAAGGTCTTGCCTCAATGATGATGTCTTTTGATTGATCAAGGTGGTGGTTGCTAAGGATTGGGGTATCTGTGGCAATTTTTTTTTATTAAACAAATGCTTTATTAACTTTTGGTTTATATCATTCATTTCCACCAGATTATGAGTTACATTTTCCCCCCATTTTTTCCCTACCCACCACTCCCGAATAGCAGTCCCACTAGATATCCCCTCATCCAATCTGCTCTCTCCCATATCTTCTCGATACCCCCTTCAACTTTGCCATCAGGGCAAGGTGAATCTCTGAGCCCCAATGCCTGGACATCTTATGAAACGTTTAATTTTAAAACTTCGATTTTCAGATCCATTCCCTTCCTCCCTTGTCACCCACTCCCTCTGAGAAGATAAGCAATTCAGTATGTGCTGTACACGTATAGCTATGCAAAACATTACCATAGTAGATATGTTGTAAAAGACTGCTTATATTTCCCTCCCACCCATCCCACCTCCCACCTGGTCCATTCCCTCCTTTGATCCTGTCCCTCTTTGATAGTGGGTACTTCCAACCTCCCCTCCACCCAGAATGCCCTCCCCTCAATCATCCCTCCTCTCATCCCCCTTTCCCCTACTCAGGAGAGTGAGGATAAGATATTCCATTTAATATGTATGTGATTCTCTCCTTGAGCCAACTTCAATGAGAATATGCTTTTGCCCTTTTGCCTTCCTGTTCTTCCCCTCCCCTGCAACTACTTCCCCTTGCCTCTTCTACATGAGATAGTTTACCCTACCCTGTCTCTCTCCATCTCCTCTTGCCACTTTCCTCTCTCACCTCTTGATTTCACCCCTTAAGAATCATCCCTTCCTTGGGGCGGCTAGGTGGTGCAGCGAGCAGAGCACCGGCCCCGGAGCCAGAAGGACCCGAGCTCAGATCCGGCCCCAGACACCCAACACACAAACAAAAACCCAGCCGCGTGACCCCAGGCAAGTCACCCAACCCCAATTGCCCTCCAAAAAAAAAAAAATGAATCATCCCTTCCCATCGAATTCAACCTGTGCCCTCTATCCATGTATATCTGTGAACATATGCCCATACACCCTTCTTCAATTATTTTCATAATGAGAAAGGTTTCATCAAACACAGTTATTGTTTTTCCATGTAGGAATGTAAGTAGTACAACTTTGATAAGTTCCTTTTGATTTCTTTTCCTTGATTGCCTTCTCAAGCATCTCTTGCTTCCTGTGTCTGAATGTCAAATTTTCTAGTTTTTTCATCAAGAATGCTTGAAAGTCCTCTATTCCACTGAATGACCATATTTTCCCCTGAAACAAGATGCTCAGTTTTGCTGGGTAGGTGACCCTTGGGTTCATTCCCAGCTCTTTTGCCCTCTGGAATATCATATTCCATGCTCTTCAATCCCTCAGTGTAGAAGCTGCCAGGTCCTGGGCTATTCTGATTTGTGTTTCCACAATATTGAAATTGTTTCTTCCTGGCTGCTTGTAGTATTTTCTCCTTTATCTGGGGGTTCTGGAGCCTGGCTATAATATTCCTGGGAGTTTTCTTTTGGGGATCTTTTCAGGAGTTGATGTGTGGATTCTTTCAACCTCTATTTTGCCCTTTGGGTCTAAAACATCAGGGAAGTTTTCCTTGAGAATTTCTTTAAGGGTGATTTCTAGGTTCTTTCTTTGATCATGGCTTTCAGGTAGTCCAATAATTTTTTAAATTGTCTCTCCTGGATTTATTTTCCAGGTCAGTGGTTTTTCCCATGGTATTTCACATTTCCTTCTATTCTTTCATTTGTTTGGATCTGTTTAATAGTATCTTGATTTCTCATAAAGTCACTAGCTTCCATTTGCTCCAGTCTAACTCTGAAGGAATGAATCTCCTCAGTGAGCTTTTGAGATTCTTTTTCCATCTGGCAAATTTGACTTTTTAAGGCATTCTTTTCCTCATTGCCTTTCTGAGCCTCTTTTGCCATTTGAGTTAGTCTATTTTTTAAGGTGTTTTTTTCCTCAGTCAGGCTGTTGACTGTCATTTCATACTTTTCTTGCATCTTTTTCATTTCTCTTCCCAAATTTTCCCCCACTTCTCTTATCTGCTTCTTAAGGTCCTCTATGGCCTGTAGCCAGCTTGTATTTTCATTTAGGGCTTTTGGCAGGAGTTCTGACCTCACAGTCCTCCTCCATGCTTTGAGCCTCTTTGCCCCTAAAATAGGAGTCCAATGTTGAACTTTTCTGTTTATTTTGTTTCGTTTGCCTAGGCATGTTGTCACTTAATTACTTGATTTTGGGGCTTGTTGCCACAGTAGGACTCTGCCACCAGACAGGGGAGCTTCCACCCAAACGTGGGGTCTTCACAACTTCCGCCAGTTGGGTGGCCTCTGTAAAGCCTCCACCCACTCTGGCAAGTTGGATACCCACCCCAACTTCCCCCCCAGACCACAATCCAGATCCAGGCAGTTTAAAGCAAAAGCGATTAACCCCCAGACTGATTGCTGGATCTCCCTACAATTCGCAGACCAGGAGCTAGAGCCACTACTGACGCTGCAAAATGGCTTCTGTGCAGCTGTTTCTTCAGCAGCTTTTCGGCCCCAGGGGAGGAAGCCACGTGTTCCCCAAATACTGGTCCCAAATTCCACAGAGCACTAACCTCTCACTTTGCTGATAATTCTGGAATTGCCACAATTGGTGTTCTGGGGTCCCTCTAGCCAGCCCGGCCGCCCTGGGACTAAAACCGCGGACCTGGGCTCGGCTCTGCACGCTGCACTGTCGGTTCCCAGGGCACTGTGCTGCCTGCTCTCAGAGCATTGCGCTGGCCGCTCCCTGCAGGGCTGCTGGGCTGTCCTCAGCAGGAGGTTAGCTTCTCTGTGCCATTCTGTGGGTGCTGTGGCTCCAGAAGTTGTTCGGAGTCCCTTTTCACATTGTTTGAAATTTGTGTGGAGCAGAGAACATTGGAAATGCTGTTTCTACTCCGCCATCTTGGCTCTGCCCCTCTGTGGCAATTTCTTAAAAGACAATAATCGTTTGCCCCATTGGTTGACTCTTCCTTTCACTTGAACACGAAGAGGCCATTGTAGGGTTACTGTCTAATTTTAATATTGTTGTGTCTCAGGGAATAGGGAACCCCAAGGAAAGGGAGACAGGTTGATGGTTGGTGGAGCACTCAAGAGTACATACATTTACCAATTAAGTTCTCCACAATTCATGGCACCTCAAAACGATTATAATAGTTCACACCAGAGGTCACTATTCACAGGTCACCATAACGAATAATGAAAAAGTTTGAAATATTGTGAGAATTACCAAATTGTGACAGAGACAGAGGAGCACAGGTTGCTGGACCCAGTGTTTTCATAAGCCTTCAATTTATTTAAAAAAAAAAAAAAAGCAAAATGCAATAAAATGAGCTTGTAAACAGGAATCAACTCCTGACTTTGGATGTTCAGCTGCCACTTGGCAGTGGCACTGCTTACAGCCAAAACAGTGTTTTGAGCAGAGGTGTCAACCACATATTGACTTAGAAAACCACAAATTGATATTGTTGTTTTCCTAAACATTTCCCAAATACATTTTAATATGTTTGTGCTCCACTGAACAATGTCTCCCGTTGCATGTCAGCACAAGTCTGACTCCTTTGATTTAGTCTCTGTATACACAATTACATAAATGTGCACTGTACTAAAGAGGGGAAAGCTACCTCCAGGGGCTCCCTGCCTCCCCCACTAAGTCCCTCATTTCCAGTGTTCCTTCCTGAAGAGCAAGGAATTTCCTTGAGTGAAACAGGGGACTGTTTATCCTAGCTGAGCTGAAACATTTTGCTCCAAGTAAGGGTGCTCATGATTTACTCTCTGAATTGTCTGATATATCCTCATCTGTATAAACTTCTCTGATTTGTTTGCACTTTCATAGGATAAATAGGTTTATCCACTATTATTTGTGATGGCTTTTTATGTAAAAAGCATTTGGTGAAGAGATTGTCTTCTGATATAAGCTAAGCTATATTCTTTTCTCTTTAAGGCATACTGAAGGGGACAGTTTGAATCTTAAGAACAAAATCATTTCCTCTAGAGTAGCAATATTTAGAGATGCAGATAGGTTTAATTCCAGTCCAGGATTCCTCTCTCTGAGAATAGTGGCCAGCCTTATGACACCTTTCTCCTTCGCCTTTAGACAGGAATCAAAGAAAGGAGTAGGTGAGGGGCTAGAGAGTTGTTGAATCACATTTAGACAAGCCATGTAGACATTTACATAACCTACATGGTCAACACAACCTATGTGTATGTATACATACAGACCATACGAAGGGGTGGAAGGAGCAAGCATCAGGTAAACCTCACTCAACCGAAAGAGTTGAACACAGTTAAGAAATACATCAAATGGAGACAAAAAGGCATGGGGAGCGCAGGGTTAAGAAAACATAAAACTGAGGGGACAGCCTCAAACAATATAGAGATCCTGCTCTACATGAAGGAGACTGGGAGAGTAAAGGGGCGGGGAGGGGTAAGGAAACAACATTGTTGAAAAAGTACAAAAAAGCAGAGCAGTTTTGAAAGTAACAGGTGGAATCATGATAAACACTTAGTTTTTTTAATCAACTGGCATGACATGGAGATTTGTGTTTCATACACAATCTTGTGTGTTTAGGTGGATATATGGAAACACTTTTTGGCAGGAGTTAAGTTCCAAAT
Source organism: Gymnobelideus leadbeateri (assembly GCA_011680675.1). Lineage (NCBI taxonomy): Eukaryota > Metazoa > Chordata > Mammalia > Diprotodontia > Petauridae > Gymnobelideus > Gymnobelideus leadbeateri. The sequence goes on along the minus strand of WOXC01007486.1, from coordinate 64,546 downwards.
AAATTTTAGTATTATAAATCATATCATTTAAAAATGAGAATATATGCCTTGAAAATTTCAAAGTGCAATAGAAATGTTAGATATCTAGTACATCCCCTTTACTGTACAAATCCAGGTGGAATGAGATAAATAACACTACCACACTTTAATTAGAGCACTCACTGAGAAATTGTGAATCGCTCATCCAAAAACTAGCCTAAGGTTTGGAGATATTAGCCACCAGATCACTCACACATAACACCTGAAGATGACACACACCCCTGCCTGCGAACCTCCCATCATAAATACACACACACACACACACACACACACACACACACACACACACACCCCAAAACAAATTAAGTCAAAGAATAATTTGCCACCTGGACCAGTGGAGAGAATACCATACATTTAAGTAATAGATCTTTCCAATACTGAAATATTTCAGCCTCATTGTTTTCATGAGTTATACAAAGTCAGGACTGAACCCGTCAGTATGTTTTGCAGCAAAACTGCGTACTAGACCTCAGCACTTAAGTGAGGCCTACAAGAATGTAAGTGTAGTAGCTCTGGTGTCAAACCAATTGTCTCTTCTCCTGAGCAAAATGGTCCAATTTCTAGGCTACGGAAGCACGTCCATAATTAAAGTCATCCTGAGGGGGAAACCACTGTAATCTTTACGAATGCTATGAAATATGCTTTCCTGTTTCTCTAGAAAATTCAAACATATCCTTAAAAAAAAAAACTTCCTACATGTATTAAAAATTTCTCCCTGGATTCAAACGAGGAACACCAGAATGAGGAAAGCACAAGTGGTTTTCCTAGTTCTGTTTTTCTAACATAAAAAGTATTATAAAATGGGGCAGGTAGGTAGTGCAGTGAATAAAGCACTGGCCCTGGAGTCAGGAGGACCCAAGTTCAAATACGGCCTCAAACATTTAACACAAAACTAGTAGTGATCTTGGGCAAGTCACTTAACCCCAAATGCCCTCCCAAAGAAATTGCAAAAAAAAGTATTATAAAAAAGGACACCAATTCAATATTCATAAATAAACACCTCTGAGTGGCTTCATTTGATAAATATTCCGTTAAGGTTAGGATAAAAGCCATGAATGGCATCATAGTCATTATACTATGTAGTCTTTTGGAATAGCAATAACTAAAATATAAATGCATACTACTAGAAAGTTTTTTTTTTAACATTATGTTCAACATATCATTTGACCTGTGCAATATTAGAGTAAACCCAACTTTAGAGGAAAAAAGAATGAGTAATACCATCCATGCCAGGAAGAATCAACTAAGCAATCTTACAGTATCTAAGTGATGGATTACTGGTCTGAATTGACCGACTTCTAGTCTTTCCCACCTAACATTCTCCCCATAGCTTCCAAACTGATATTGCTAACACAAAAATCTTAAAATACTGAGGGACTTTTTAATGGGGAAGTAACTCCATTATCTGTAGAAAACCCCCCACAATTTTAAGCCCACCATGTGGCTATCTACTTTTCTGGCTGTATTTATATTCTACCCTTTCATGCATTTTTTGTGCTGGTCAGACTGATCTTTCACCTGTTTCTCATACACAGTATTCCTTCTCTGGCCTCTGTGCCATTAGAAAGATGGGTCTCCCTGATCTAGAATGTACCCCCTCATCTCCAACTTTCAGAATCTCTAGCTTCCTTCTAATAGCCAGGTGTCACCTTTCTACATCCCTTTCCGGGTGCCCTGAGTTGTTAATATTTTCTCTCTCATAAAATTACACTGTGTCTATTTTATATTCACTGTGGAAAGTGCTAAACTTGGAATTAATAAACCTGAATTCAAATCCCAGCTCTCCTACTTGCTATTGTGTGATCTTGGGTAAAACATTCCTTCTCTCAACTTTAATTCCTCACCTGTAACATGAAAGATTCAACTAGCAGACTTCTAAGTTCCCTCTCAACCCTAAATCTAGGCTGCTAAGTTTTAATTATTAGCATTCCACATGCCTAGCAGCAGACATGTACACTTTGTGTCACTGGGGCCTGGGCATTTGCTATCTGTTTGCTAGGGGAGAAATTGTGCTTTTTGGGGAAAAACAAACAAGAAACTGGTTATATAGTGTTAACAAAAGTACTCCAACAGGAGACAATATGCCCAGCAGAGAGTATACATCAATTGTCCTGAAGAGCACATGTACGTCAGTATTCAATCTACTCCTACAAAGTAGTCCAAAAAACAGAGACTACAAATATCTACATATTTTACTAGAACATGTTTGATTTGATTTGATTTGATTCTTCATGACATGATGATGCTAAACTCTTCTGAACAGTCTAAACCCATCATAGTAGCTGTATAAGATGAACAAAAACAATAAAAATGCTATGGCATCTGCAGCCAACTTTGAATAAATGGTCTTTGAAATTTAACTTTAAAACATTTTCCACAAAACAATGATTTAAATACCCCAAAGAAGGATTTTATGCTGAGTTCAAGTGAAGAGTCCAGAATCAACTTACTCAACAATTTTGTATAGTTGTTTTTCAGTTGTGCCCAACTCTTCGTGACCCTATTTGGGGTTTTCTTAGCAGAGACACTAGAGAGGCTTGCATTTCCTTATCTAGCTCATTTTATAGAAGAAACTGGGGTAGACAGGGTTAAATGACTTGTCCAGGGTCACACAGCTAGTAAATGTCACATCTGAACTCAAGATGAATCTTCCTTACTCCATCCACTGTACCACCTAGCTGCCCCACTCAGCAATTGCTGCATCTAAATTAGATAACTGTAATTCATTCCTTAATGAACAGAGTAAATAAACCCTGATGGATTAGGAATCAGAAGAGAACATCTTTTTTTTTTAAAGTTAAAAAAAAAAAAAAACTAAAAATTATTTTATCCAACCCCTTCATTTTACAGAATAAGTAACTGAGACCCAAGTAGGTAACTGTAATTTTTTTAAAGTACTCAAATCATATTATAATTAATGTCATACTTTTATCAGCTATTGCTGAAGGGGGAAAAAAGGAATTCCATCTTAAATTTCGTTTGTACTCTAAACTTGAAAACCAAGTACATAAAATCAACTTGAGGAATCACAATCACCTGCATAGAAGAATGCTTGCTTTCTCATGGGTACATGTTTTCCTTTATTGGGAGGGTGTCTATATATAGACCATTTCAAAGAAATCACAGATGAGCTAAATGTTAGCAAAAGTTATTGTACTATGTCAATGTTTCTACAACTTCTACTCCAATTAAATCCTCAATGAACTGTTGCTTTAAAATATTTTAATTTTAAAGATCCATTCATCCACATAGCACATGAGAGAAACAGTATAGTAGTGGATGGAAAGCTGGCATCAAAGTTACAAAGCTGTGTTCAAGACTTGCCTCCAACACTAGACCGTGACTGGGAAAAATCACTTAATCACGAAGTGCCCAATAAGCTGCAAAAAAAAGGTGTTGATCAACACCGCAGATTTAGTCCAAAAAGAAAAGGGAAAAAGTGGTATATAAATCACAGTAAGTTCCTTGTCCTCCCGCTTTTTTAAACTTCCAAGATTCAGCCAAGTATACCAAAACTACCTGAGTTGAGGAAAGTTGAGGGAAAAAAGTGATAATATCTTATGAACTCAGTACTGAACTGGTTTTTTACTCATGTTTCCAGAAACCTAAGATTGGAGCATTATAGACAAAATTCATGCCACAGTAATATAAAAAAAAAAAAGAATTTATACTTTAAGAAACACTAAGCACACTCTCCCACAACCTATTAGAAATCTAAACATTTATTCTTTAAAGCTACTCTTGGTCCAAAAAGATAAAAATTCGGGAAGGGGATAAACAAACATTTAAAAAATTTTTATTTCTAGCCCTGAAAAGAACAAAGTTATTGAACATCAAATACAGTAGTTAATGTTGCAGTAACAATTAAATAACATAAGGGATTAAATTAAACAAAAGGCAACATAAAATTTGAAGACAATAAAAAATAAGATAGCTACTTGCACCTAAGTTCCATTTCCATCTGCCAAAATAAGGAAGGAGAGAGAAAAGACAATAAATTTTTACCCAAGATTTGAGTTTGATTGCACCCTTTTACTATAGAACTAAAATTTAAGAACAGTTAGCTGGCTTAATTACATTTTTACTGCCTCTCTATCTGAAAAGGCTAGTGTGATGAACCAACTAGACTGCAAGGATCCTTGAAGAAAGGGGGCCCGATGTATCTAGCATAGCTCTTTGCTTCTAGTAGGTGCTCAATAAATACCTGTTGCTTGAGTGAATATATACACTCTGAAAAACTGTTAAACTTGGAGGAGGGGGGGACAGGGCAGAGACAGGAAGACAACAGATTTTAAAACTTTCCCTTGGACATCTGGTTTTTGTATTGTTACACTTCAAATTAAAGCTATGAAATTGCACTGCAAAACACCCAAAGCAAATACTCATCTGCATGTCTGTCTGCATGTCTGTAACTATAACCTCAAATAGTTGGGCACTGAAATATAAAGATGCTCACTGGATATTTGGGGATTTTAGGAGATTTCTAAAGTGTTATCAGTTCCTTAAGCACCCAATTTTCTTACTACTTCTACTTCTCTCCACTACTGTCTGAGATACACTAAGATTTTATCTAGCTAGGACACGGCATACACAATTAACCTCAAAAGTTCATTTAAAGGGTCCCCCAAAAGAAACATTCAAAGATATTTTAAAAACTGTATTTAAAAGGCACAGGTTAATTTTGGATTGGTGGTTGGCTTGATTAAGTTTAAGCAGCTTAACAGACATATTCGGAAGATCAGAGAAATTAGGTAATCCCAGTGACTCTACTTGCTCACCAATTACCCAAAGGGAAAAGCAATCTCGGTACTTCCATGGCTTCCTGGGATTGTTTATCCCTAAAGTTTGTGACACCAGAGAATGGGGACAGGTAACCAACCTAATGGTCACCAGAAGTCACAGCTTTCATTGTAGTGCTAAGTACAGTACTACAACATAATACCCTATAAACAGAGTTCAACTATTAAGGTAATTCCTGGATTTGAATGAGACATTTCAACCCAAAGTGAAAACAAAAATTATTTTAAAAGGAAATTGCTTAAAAATAAATGAATCCTGATTCAACTAAATTTGTTCTTTCAACAAGATCAGAAGGACATTTTAAATGTTAAAAAACTAATAAATCACAATTCCTTATTGCTCTTAAACCATTTTGTTTAAAATTTACAAATTTCAGAAATAATCAAAGTATATTCATATGATAGATTAGTTTATCTTACTAAGTAAAGAACAGACTGGGGTTCAGGTCCCATATCCCAGGAGTCAGATTTTCGTGATGCACAGTCCATTGCCGGCAATGGACATAAGGGGCACCATCAATAAAAAAAAAAGATTAAATAGAATTCCAAACTCTTCCTATAAACCAAAAAGCCCTTTACTGAGTCACGTGCTTAAAAATGGGGGCACTGACGCTGTATCCAGTGAACATGCTTTCTATGGCTCATGTATAGAAATAGAAGCTATTTATAAACTCAATACCCAAAGTTACTGCCTTCTTGAGGAATGATCATTGCGATTTGATCATTAGGTTTCTCTACTCCATTGGTAGTATCTCTTTTATACAAATCTACCTACTAACTGCTTACAAAGCAGAATTTTAAGAAGTTGAAACTCAAGAGGCACTAGAGTTTTTCAAAGGGAGTAAGGCATTTTGTTGTTGTAAAGTAATAAAATAATAAATGGCTGCAGAAGGGTCAATAATAGCAAGAAAAATAAAATCAAGACAGATTGAAATCAGAGACTTCTACTAAGTGCTCTAGTTACAAGTTTTGTTTTATGATATTGGTGAAAACCTTTCTGGTAGCCATTTCTATTTATCACGATCATATCTTAACACGGACTAAGAAGATATTAAGCATGGGCCAGCTTCCTTTGACAAAAGGAATACATTTTTTAAAAAAAGTTTATTTTCCCATTTTTCAGAAAGTATCCCTAACACTTAATTTTTCTTACTCATGATTTGGCAATGCTGGTGTATGGCTAAGTAAATGTGGGGTTGAGTACAAACAAATAACTTTTAAGAAACAAGTGAATTTTTTTTAAAGCTCCTGGCATTTCAGATGAGGCAGCACGGCTTCTAAGAAAAGGCTCCTATTAATAATGAATATTATAGGTGAGAGATGATTCTGGACATAAAAATGCTTTAAAAATCAAGTCAAAATTTTGAAACAGAAAGGATGTCTTAAAGACATCGAAATATATTTCATACTTATTTGCTTCCCTTTTCTAATTTCTTGGTACATGAAATTTAGAACTTCAAATGAATTCCAAGTGAATTCATTGATTACCTCCTAATTTAAACCTATAGCAACTCAGTAAATAAAATGATCCACAAGTCTTTTAGCAGCAGTATTTGTCATCTTAGCCAGTAAAATATTGGTGAAGTTTTGGGACCTCTTCATAATTCAAGATGAATCTCCCCAGTTTGTAACACAGTTCATCCCTGTGAGATGTCTTTAAGCTTCTCTACTCGCTTCATTAATAAAACTACATCTAACTGTTTCTGGGAATACCAAGTTTCAGTTCACATATTTTCAAGTCTCTAACTTATCTTACAATATTTCCCAATATATCAAATTATTTATGTATTTTAAATGGAATACATATATTTTAGAAAGGTATTTAATATTCAAATCCTGAAAATCCAATGGTTATAGCATTATTTGCCGTTGGGTTTAAAAAAAGTTACAACATATACACAAACTTATTTGATAAAGTAAAAAAGAGGCACCAGCCAAAGCGATAGAATCCAAGATGGGGTAAGAACAAACCATTTGGTTTCTGAAACCAAGTAAATAGTAGGAGATAACTTTGAACTGCAGCTAATACAAATCCAAAGGAATAGAAAGGAAGATGCAAATTGCAGAAACACAGTTGTCGATGGGGTCCTCTCTTCCTTTGTCTCAGTGAGTTAGTTAAAAAGATCCTCCTCTCTACTTTGTAACTTTCACTCCAAACATCACCACCATGATATTTCTAAAAAAAAAAGACACTTTTAATTTTAATCTCCCTAAGTCCCCCCCCACCCCCGCCCAAAAAAAAACCCCCACCTTTCCTTCCCTTCCTCAAAATGGTTTGTAACAACTAAAATGTCATTGAATGTAACAGTGCTTTAAGTAGCTGGTCTGGCTTCTACACAAAGTTAAATCACAGGAAGCCTCTTTTCTAATATAAGGAGGTACATAATATCTATCACACTTACTTTAATTTAGGCATGAGAAAAAATTTCTCAAAGCAATCCAAAAGGAGCAGGTAAAGAAACAGGAAGGATAGGGGAAAATAGGAAAGAAGACTAGCAGATCAAACAAATGCCTTTTTTTGAAAGCTTGAATCTGCCATTCAAGTATTGAAAACACCCCCAAAGGGTACAATGAATGGGATCTGTTACAGCAAAGTCAGCAAAAATAAAATAAAATGCAAATTCCAAGCTTGATAAATGGCACTGCTGGGCTGTTGGCAGAAAGGTGAAAGGCCAGTGATTCAGTCCACAATTTCTCTTGGACCCTAAAAAGGGGTTGTTTTGAGAGTCATAATGATTCTTTTCCTTAATTTTGTCTTAGAGGTCTCCAGGGAGTGGGGATTGGTTCCCCCCAACCACCCCAGTGTGCTGACAACTTTTTTTCAAACCCCTAAAAAGAGTAACAATTTTGTATGTTATAAAGACTTCTTTTTTTAAAAAAATAACAAAAGAAAGATGAGGCCACAAATGGCAAGGCTATTAACGGTTACTCTTCATTGCTTCTTTAGCTGCCATGATCAGCGGTGTCAAGCTAGACAAAGGTTTAGCCAGTTTCAGGAAGGGATGCTGCCAGAAGAAAAAAAAAAAATAGAATGGTAAATTTGCAACCCGCTTCTCTCACTGAGCCCTAAAGACTGCTTTTATAGCCTCTAACACAATTAAACCAGAAAACTGAACACATTATTTATACATTGGAGCTAAGATAATACAACCACATAGGAATAGGTTGAACCAGTATCTGTATTTTCACTGAATAAGCTTATTTAGCCATGACCTCACCAATATTTTTTGACACTCTGATGGAACTGTGATTTCAGCAATGTAGGCAGTCCCCGTACTGCTGTAGACTGTCTCCAAAGCACCTCATCCAGGTTTGATTCTCATTCAAGCTTTTCCATAAACCTTTCACAGGGGATTCACCTACTCCAGTACCAATACTCATCCTCTTGAGATTTCAAAGGTGACTAAAATAAAACACTTCTTGTTATTGTTCAGTTATGTCCAACTCTTTGTGATCCCATTGGGATTTTCTTGGCAAAGATACTGAAATGATTTGCCATTTCCTTCCCCAGGTCATTTTACAGATGAAGAAACTGAAGCAAACAGGGTTAATTGACTAGCCCAGGGTTACACAGGTAACAAGTATCTGAGACCACATTTAAACTCATAAAGATGAGCCTTCCTGAATCCAAGCCCAACACTATCCATTACACCACCTAGCAGTCCAAAACACTTGTACTCTCCATCTATTCTCTTTCATCCATAGGATTTTGAGCTTGAAGGGCCCACTCACAGCATGAGCCACCCCATTATTCTGATCATTCAATCTACATACATACATAGACATACACACAAATATAAAATTCATATATTACATATGCACATGCGCACACACACAGATGATGAATACACATATATAAAATCTTTGTTCTTGCACACAAGTCACTGTTGGCAGCATACTTTAGCCCACTTACACTTATTATGTAGCTTTGGTTTGGTTTTTTTGTTTGTTTGTTTTTTAGGGAGGAAGGGGGCATGCAGGAATCCTTTGGGTTACTTGTAATTTTGATTCTTCCAAGACTGTGGTATTTCATGATTTGCAGCCATATAACATTCACCACAACACTGTTAAAGAAACAGACTTTTGAAACACATTTCCCAAATGTCTTCTAGCCCTTCTCAATTCTGATCCCATCTTATTGTCTATTCCTGTCCAAGACACACATATACATATATTTCTATTGGCAAATACAATGGGCTATGTGTCTAGCTGAAAGTCACAGTATGGGCACTCTCTGTTTCCCATCCGGTTTTTTCCGTTTGGATGATTATGCCAATTCTTTTCCCACTATTGTGAATTTCATAGAGAAGGCTTGATCCTGTACCACAGCTTGATGCAATTAGCAAATAATCCATACTAGAACACTTGGAGAGTGTTCGTATCAATAAAGGAATACTTCTTTTGTTCAGATTTGCTTAGGATAACCTCTATGAAAAGGGTGATGACCTTAAACAAAAAATGTTTCCTTGTTTTACACCTCATCCTGATGCCAAAATTCCATAGGCTATTAAAAAGTACAGTTATGAATAACTTAAATGTGTAAGAGTCCTCGTTTACAAGGCAGGCCTTTATATTTTGTCCAACTCATTCAAGTTTTTTTTTTTTAAATAAAAAAACAAAACACGCAGAACCTTGTTTCCTATACCTCTCAATCAGTTGTTCAAACTGAAAAGGTATGCCAAAGAAAAAATCATGTATAAAAATCTACCTGGTCCCTTTTAATAAATATGGAAGAAGAAAAAAGTAGGTACATGTATTGATTACTGCTGATGTTTTGCAGGAGGGTATTTAGTTGGTCCTTTTTCCAATATGTTTATTTCATTTTGTAATTTCTTCTTTGAGATATCACGAAAATCAATTCCTAGGAAACTTTAAAACTGTCTCACCTCCAGTCTTCATAGTGTTATCTGGCAAGATCACAGTCTCATCCTCTTAAGCATCCCTTCCACTTCTCAATAACATATTTAATGCTGAGATGTAGAGTCCAAATGTGGTAGACTGATTATTGTTACTGATGAAAATTCATCACTTTAAAAATAGGAGATTTATTCCATTTTGTGACTGTTGTCCTTTTGGTTTAATCTAAAAATATTCTTTGGACACTCTAGGCTTGTGTTGTCATTCAGTCGTGTCCAACTCCCCATGACATCATTTGGGGTTTTCTTGGCAGAGATACTAGAGTTGTTTACCATTTCCTTCTTCAGTTCATTTTTTTTGATGGGGGAGGTTAGACAATTAGGGTTAAGTGACTTGCCCAAAGTCACACAGCTATTAAGTGTCAAGTGTCTGGGGTCAAATTTGAATTCAGGTCCTCCTGACTCCCAGGCAAGTGCTCTATTCACTGCGCCACCTAGCTGCCTCTCCAGCTCATTTTACAGAAGAAACTAAGGCAAACACAGTTAAGTGACTTGCTCAGGGTCACACAGCTATAAGTGTCTGAAGACAGATTTGAACTCAGGAAGATGAGTCTTCCTTACTCCAAGCCCAGTACTCTATCTACTATACCACCTAGCTGCCCACTCCAGGCTTAACAAAGTTCTAAACAAGCTGCCTAATTGACTGTTAGCAGTTCTTCTCTACTACTATTGAGTCCTCTATCAATTTTTCTAGGTATTATTTTGAAGATGACCTTTTACTATAAATGAACACTGCCTTTGGCTACCACATATCGTTTTCTAACATGACTTCTGGGTTCTTTTAGTCTATTAATTTGGTGACTGTTTTGCACTGATTAAACTTCTCTAAAACTGTGGTCAATGTTTTTACTCTAGCCTGTATCCTATAGGAAATAGGCTATTTTCTATAGTCTATTCTATACGATAGGAAGCTATCCTATCCCAATATTGCTCCACCTTTATAACTTTCTGCCACAGATGTGATACTTACTCTGGCTTTCGCTTTGAGTTTATATTTAAATGACAACTACATCTATAACCAGTCATCATGACAAGATATAGTCAATCTCACTTTTAAAGACAGTTGGGGCTCATCACCTTTGTCATCTTTTTGGCTCCCTTCTTGAAGAGGATTCTTCATGTACAAGATTAAGGACTGTGAATAGTTTATGCAACATTTGGCCTCTTCTATTTCTTGATCCTAAACCATATTTTCATTTTGTTTCGGTTTTTTTTGCTTTTTAGAGGGCAACTGAGGTTAAGGAACTTGCCCAAGGTCACACGGCTAGGTTTTTGTTTGTGTGCGCATTAAGTGTCTGAGGTCGGATCCGAACTCAGGTCCTTCTGACTCCAGGGCCGACGCTCTACTCACTGGGTCACCTAGCCGCCCCTGTAAACCATATTTTCTACCAGCTTTCATAATCTTCTCCATGCCCATTTTTTTATGAAGTCAAGAAACACCAAGGTACGTGTTAACTTTGCTTTGTAGATCTTGACCAGTTCTTCCCCCAAAAATGTCTGTTTCTTCATCATTAATTAAATATTTAAGTGCATAGCATTGTGCCAGGCACTGTGGCTACAAAAGGGTAAAAATCCAATATGCTTCTCCATGGGATTTATAACTTACTAGGAAACAACATGAACACATACAAGTAAATACCAAATACAGGGTGTCCCCAAAGTTTTAGTGCTGTTTTATAGCTATCAAAGCTATAGGAGTTTTTAAAGCTATAAAACAGCACTAAGACTTTTGGGATACCCATTACAGACAAGTAAATATAAGAGATTTTTTTTGTAGTGAATGAAAGGCATTAACAGTTAGTGCCTCTAGCCAGTATTAAGACACGTCACTTGGGCTATACTCTGAAGGAAGCTATGGAATCTAAGCAGTGGAAGTTGAGGAAGGAATTCAATTGAAACATTAGTCAGCCTGTACAACGATAACAGTGGCAGAAGATAGAAGGTGGTGTGTGAGAAACATCAAGTAGCCAGTATGACTGACTGTAGAATGTATAAAGGAGAGTAATGTTCATTAAGCACTAAGTCTGGGAAAGGAGGCTGGAGCCAAACTATATAAGATTTTGGAAACAAGAGGGAATCACTAGAACTTTCTGAGTAGAGTGGGTCAAGGAAAGATCTTTATTTTAGGAATCTCACTGAAGAAGAGAGAGACTTGAGGTGGCAGGGAGACAGAGGCTTTTTGTGACAGAGATCTAGAAGTCATATACATAGTGATGATACTTGAATCCAAGGCAGTTAATGAGATCATCCACTAGAAGTGTTAAGATACAACTGTATTTACAGTGGCACATCTGCTCGAGACATCATAAGCCCCAAAAAGCATTGGTGAAATGATGTTCCTTGTTTCCTTTAAAAGTACAATGAAGCCGACTTGGGTCAATTTCTTTATTCTCCTCCATGAGGGAGATCTGTAAGCCATCATTCTAATCAGTTATTTCTTTTAATCTTCTGGTTTCTCATATCCAGGATATCAATAAGGATGTAGATAGAAGATCTCACATTTAGAGTACCAACAGTTAAAAAAATTAATGGTTATATAAACAGTAAAAACAGTAAAATTCTTAGCAACCTCTACTTCCTTTACCATTAACTCCATGACAGAAGCAGGGGGAAGGCAGATTCCTTGCTGGGGCATTTTGTAGCCTTCTCCATTTCATGGATTGTTCTGGCCCAAAACACTGGTGGTAAGCAACTCTATTGAGTTAAACTGTTCCTTAGCCAGCAAATATACCATCTCTGGCATTTTACAAAAAGACTTCTCAGTTTGTTAGAAATGGAGGGAAACTGTGTTCCAGCTTAGCCTTCAAGAACTCAAGGGTGACCTGTAAACTACAATGAGGCATAAAAGCGTGACTTCTGCAGAAATCCCCTTAAAATGGCTTCAATAATATGATGAGAATTTTCTGTTTTTCCAGCATCCACAAGACCTTCATTTCAATGAACCACAGATCTATCAGTATAAGCAGTGATAAGGCAAAAGTACAAAAACTCAATTTTACAGTAGATGAAGCCTTAAATATTGAATACCAATAGCATTTTATTTGTTCTCTAAGTACTGAAGTAATCAAACTTTTGAAATGGTTACAATTTTATTTCTGATTCCAAAATCCAAGGCTTTCTGGTACATTCCCTCCCTATTAACGAACTTACCTGTAACAATTCTTTGGCTGAACCTCTTTTCTCTACATCCATCTCCAAACACCGATTTAAGAAATCTCGAAATATTGGGGAGAGTTTCTCTGGGTTCTGCAGTTCAGGAGTCCCATTTGTTGCTATTAGATATAAGGCCTATAAACAAAACAACACTGTCACACTTGCTAGCTTTGAAAACTCAGTTCTTCTTCAGGAAGACAGTACTACTTCATGGGTCCCTCAATTCATCATAGAAATTACCCCTAAAATCTAAGCGAAAGGTTATAGTGGTTCTACCCATTTAATAAGATTATTGTTATATTTATATTTTACACTCATCTATTGCCTCTGTTTTAGATTACATACTAGAAAAATAACCTTAGGACAGGTCATGACTTTCAAAGGTCTTAAATTTCCTCCTGGGGAAAATAATCTCTAAGATTCCTTCCATCTTGAATATTTTGTGTTCACATAGATAATGCTAAGAAAGTCAATGACAATCACCTCAGAAGCTTAGAACTTTCTGGCTGACATCATCTAAATAATATAAGTTGTTTATAAATTAGTCAAATTACTATAAAGGACTAACACTAAGAAAATTACAAAGAATGAATGAAATTCATAAACAAAGGAGCTCTAACTTTGACAAGCATATGGTAATTTTATTCTTTAAATTACTAGATAATAAGTGCAACCTCTATAACTTTGAAAACCTTTTTTAAAAGAAAAGCATGGCTCTAAGAGGACCATTCCCTATAATGGCAATTAGTGTCAAATATGAGAAGGCCATTTAAAGACTGAAACAACTTAAAAACTGGAACATTAATAAAACTTTAACATAAATACCTTAATATCTTTACTAAGATTGGATTCAAAACTAGTGACTATGGATTCAAACTGTAGTTAGTAGTGTATAGTAGTGTGTAGTATACAGAGCTCTGTACTTAAAATAATGAAGTCTTGGGTTTGAATTCTGCCTCAGAAACTTTCCAGCTGTAAATGCCCTGGCTAAGTCACTTCGTCTCTTTTAGATTCAATTTCCTCACCTATAAAATGGAGGTAATAATAGCACCTACCTCATAGAGCTATCATAAGGGTCAAATGAAATAATATGTGTAAAGTACTCAGTCACAGCCCTACTGCCTCCCGATTTTCTGTATAAAATAGACTTGGTGGATCGGTGCAGTGCCAGGAAGTAAAATTCCACCCTGCTTACCCTCAGGGGATTCTCATTAAGGTATGGGGGTTCTCCTTCCACCATCTCAATCGCCATAATTCCCAGAGACCAAATGTCCACTTTAGGCCCGTAAGCTTTACGCGTGACCACTTCCGGTGCCATCCAGTAAGGAGTCCCCACCATGGTACTTCTTTTACTCTGCTCTGGGGTGATCTGAGCACAGAAACCAAAGTCGGCTGCATAACAAAACAACAGTTTAGAGTTACCATCCAAATCTCAGGGGAAGTTCCAGGGCAGCTTAGAATATACCAACAGTTTGTACATTGACTACCATTTTTAACTTTCTATACCCTATTAAATCTATTGCTTTTGAAAAGGTTAAAAAAATCCACAATGTTATTGGAAAAGTAAGACCAACAGGTTTGTATTGCAGATGTGAAGGTTCTTATTAACTGAGTGATTTCTCTGGTTAATCTCAGTTTTCTCTTTTGTGTAATGAAAAGATTGCACTAGATGTCCTCTAAGATTACTTTTAAGTCTAATCCATGATTCTACATTTTTTTAAAATACATTAAAATATTTATCTACAATCCTATGATTCTGAGGCAGAAGATTTATGTCATATTGCTACAGAAATTCCCAGGCAGAGGTATATTTGTCAATCAATGTCTAACAACTAGCTCTCTGAGAACACAAGACATACTTTTAGGTTTAATCTGCACTAACATTTTCTCCATCACTTTCTTAGGTCTTGACAATCAAGAAAACAGTAGGTCAGGCCCAGATTTGTGGCATCTGCCAATTTCCAAAGTCTAAGTACTCACAGTGAAAATTTAACAATAAATTCTTATAAGCCAGTATGGTCTGGACTCCCAAAACTCAAATGTCCATACCTACTATATTAGCTAGCACTGACAATTCAAATCCCTTTTTGCAGAATCTATGAAAGATTCTTCTCCATAAAAGACACCAGCCTTTGTGTGTGTTTGTGGGTATACACAGCACAGGAGATAGCAAAAATAATCAGTGGTGGTGGTGGTGATGAGTTCTTTAAAAGTAGCAAAAATCGGAACAGAAAAGGGCCATTTTTTACTCACTGAGTTTAACTGATCCTTCCATTCCCAAAAGCACATTGTCACTTTTGATGTCTCTGTGAATCACCTGATTGGCATGTAGAAACTCCAGAGCTTGTAAACACTGTGTAAAAGAAAAAACATCCACATAGAAAACAGGTGCTGGGCACAACCAATTGCTGCTCAGACACACTGAACTTCCTTCAGAAGGCACACTGGTGTGACATTAATAAAATAAGACAAATCCACTAGCATTCACACCACACTTACAAAGAAAGGTCACTATGATAATACCATCATTTGATTTGTTGAATACACAACAAATTTAAAAGAAAAACAAAAGCTAACCACTGACCCTTCTGAAATATACTGAGAAACAAAGTGAAGTACAGGCAAATAATTTGGTGATGGAAGCGACTCACATCACCTAATCATCTCACTCCTGTTTTGCAGATGAAGAAACTGAGGCTGAGAGGCAAAAGTGATGTGCTTAGGGTCACAAAGGTAGTGAGTTTAAAAGCCAAGATATGATTACAAATTCAAAAACCCCTGCACCACAAATGCCTTGGGCTATGCACTCATCCCTGCTTCTTAATGAAGATCATGACTGCCAAGACACTTTAAATGCCAAGCTATGCAGTAACTCAAAGACCCTTCTAATTTTTAATACCTTCTGTGATGCTTTGACCTACAAAAGACTGTAGATCCAGCCAGCACAAGATCTGTAGAGCCCAGAACTTGGGCTCAAATTCTGGCTTTTTGCTGCTCACTTTACCTGTCAGGTAAATCCCTTGACCCCTCTGAGTCAAAGGTTCCTCATCTTTAGAACACAGGGGATCACACTATAGCAGAGGGGTCAAACCCCATGCAGCCCACAACAGATTAAATATAATTGGGAAATATTTGGCAAAATAAATAAAAATACAAGAAAACACAGATAGTTTTTAAATGTAAAATTAAGTCAACTTATAGCCCACAGGGATCCTCACCTACGGATTGGTGACTAGATGATCTCTGGAGTCCCTTCCAACTCTACAACTGGGATATGAAACTTGTCTATTGACCAGTCTGAAATCCTAGGGAAATCTGTTCATATTTATGCATAGCTTCAAAATGTATAAAGTGAAGTTGAACTAAGTATTTCAAAGATCAGTTTATTTCTAAAATTCTATCACTGGCTCATTAGTTTAAAAAAATTACTCTATATAGCCAAAAAAAAAAAGGAAACAAATTGAAGTCCCTTTGATTAGGGAATGAACGGCTAAACAAACTGAAGTATATTATGTATATATTGCACTGTAAGAAATGAATAATTCTTGGAAACAAGGAAATATATAAAGCGATTCATAGCAAAGAAAGCAGAACTAGGAAAACAGTCTACATGATTACTACAATAAGGTAAATGAAAGCAACACTAAAAGGCAGATTAAATGCGATCAGAGGCAGCATGACATGGTGGACACTAAACTGGATTTAAGAGTCAGAAAGAGCTGGGTTCAAATCCCACTTTAGAACTTTTATAGTAGGTAAATCACAGCTTCTTTCTGCCCCTGTTTCCTGACTGATACTGGTTTCAGAGGTCAGATGATGACACATGCCTCCCTCCTGAAAGTCAAATGTGCTAGCTCTGTTAGCTGATTATACTTAGCTATTCTAATTTGTCATGAGGAAAAATTCTATTTGAGAGAGGAAAGTAAACCACTGTCTTGTAAATAACAAATGCAATAGCAAAAAGAAAATGTTTTTTAAAGAATGAACTTGTGATCAGTTCATCTGAATTTACAAGTTCACCAACTGCAAGCAGAGCATCTGAACAAATATGAGAATCTGAGTACCCTGATTCTAGATAGCTATTTGCCCATCTGACAAAGGCCAAGTTTTCTTTTCTCTCTTCTGTGGAAGGGATCCAACCAAGTTACTTAACATATTATCTTGCAGGTATTTAAAACTATAGGTACAAGGCAGCTAGGTGGCATAGTGAATAGAGCACCAGCCCTGGAGTCAGGAGGACCCGAGTTCAAATCTGGCCTCAGATACTTGATACACTTACTAGTCGTGTGACTTTGGGCAAGTCACTTAACCCCAATTGCCCTTCAAAAAGAAAAAAAAAACAGGCATATTATTAAAAAGAAAATGATAATAAAAAGAAAAGCATATTCATTCATTTAATATTCAAGTGCCTACTACATAAACAACACCATTCCAGGTGCAAAAGAAAGATAATTTTAGATAAGAACATCTCTAACTTTAATGAATTTATTAATGGAACAAAACACAAAGACATAACTAGAAAAAAAAAACTGCTTGATAAGTGAATGCATTAGTGGGTAGGGAGGAGGACAGGAACATTAAATAAAAAGAAAACAAATTTAGTCTCTGTTTAAATTTTCACTGTTTTTGTTTGATATTTGGTCAGGTAGCTGCTGCTGCTTCTTCCCTAAAGAGAAAAGTATTCTGAAATTTTAAAAAATCTGCTTCCTAAACACTTTCTAATGCAAACAGAAAACTCAAATTCTAAACCACCTGCCAAGGAAGCTATTCTTTTTCCCTTATCTCAATCACACCAGTGTTGTGTCTGATCACCAAAATTATTTGTCACCCAACTGGAAAACTCAGCTGAACTGCTCAAACATGTTGCCTTCCTGCCGGCTTACCCTATTTAGTAAAATAGGAAGAACAATCAATGTAAAGACTTTTAGTCTTGTATCCTCTAATCCTATCACAGAATACAAGTGACAGCACACTAGCATTTGGAAGTTTTCAAAACAGAATTTGAAGGGTTAATACTTCTAACAGAAGAAGTTATATGCATATCTTCTACTCTGGTTTAAAAGAAAAATGATATGTGTAGAGAGGCTGTGTAATGTAGTAATGTAGCTGGAACAACACAAAATTTTACAGTCAGAGCACCAGGGCTCTCTGCCTACCAGTTACATGCCTCTGTGAAAGTTCCTCAACTTCTTGAGTTGCAATTTCTCATCAGTAAAAGAGGGGTCTGGACTAGATGAACACTAAGACCTTTTCCAGTTCTAAATCTACTAACTTCCAAAACCATTTCTTTTTTGTCTCTCACCCCAAGAGAGAAAAACTTAAGATTGACTATAAACAAAATCTCCAAGTAGAAAGGGATAAGAAACATTTCTGAAGATCTTGTCAACTTCCAAAAATTTGAAAGCCCTTGCTTTTGGAGATGGAACAATCATTCACACTTGTTCAGTATGAACTGTTTTCTCTTTCATTTCTCAGTTTGTCCTACAAATTGAAGACCCAGAATCCAAATAAGTCAAAGGATAAACATTTTTCACATTCAAAACAAACAAACAAAAATTGAGGCAATATAAGATCATGTGCTCATTCTTATGAATGGTCAAATAGTTTGTAGTCCACTTAGTCATTCTGATACGTCAGTGAAATTTTCTATTTACAATTTTAGCTGCAAAGCAGTTAACACTGACAACACTAACTGGCCTTCAAAATCCTGGCCTTTAGTGTGAATGCTTCCTGGAGCATCAGCACCTAGCATGACTATAATGAGTGTCACTGACAACCAGCCAGATATTCTTTAATCTACACCAGTGATTCTCAAAATGTATTCTAGGGACCCTGGGAGTCCCCAAGATCTTTTTAGGGGGTCTTCAAGGTTAAAATTATTATCAAAATAATACTAGAGATGTTTTGGTTTTTTGGAGGGCAATTGGGGTTAAGTAACTTGCCCAAGGTCACATGGCTATTAAGCGTTAAGTGTCTGAGGCCAGATTTGAACGCAGGTCCTCCTAACTCCAGGGCCGGCTCTCTACTCACTGAGCCACCTAGGCGGCTCTCTAGAGATGTTTTAATTTTTTAATGTGGTAAATACTGATAAAAATAAACCACATACATTAAAACTTTATAGGGGGTCCTCAAAAAATTTTAGGAGTATAAAGAAGTCCTGACACCAAAACATTTAAGAACTGCTGATCTACACTAAGCCCATATAAAAAGGATGGGATCAAAGAAAGATCCACCTTTGTGTGGTTAATACAGTAAAAAATCAGAGATCTGTAGCTACATAGTGGGTTTTACTAGCTTATAACCTGAGTTCCCTAGAGGCCCAGACTTTATCCTAAGATACTGGAATGTGTAAGCTCTCAGATTACCCTAAAGGTAGTTAAAAGCCCACATGTAAAGTAAACCCAAATAGAGATAGCCTTTGAAGAATTTTCACCAAAAAAACTTTTCAAATATAATTTCCTAGGAACATAATCAGTGACATTATTAAAGCACATATGCAGACTTTCCTTCCTGCACACACCCATGTCACCAACAAGAAAACATAAGACCCACCTCTCTACACACAGCAGCAATCTGTGCTTCATCCATGCAGGTTTCTGTTACAACATCAGTAAGAGATCCTCCAGCAAGGTATTCCATTACCACAAATAATTCATCCCCTACAAGATAACTAAAAGCAGAAGAAACAATAAACATTCTTTTCTATTATATTTATAGCAATTTTCACTCAAATACTTTGCAGCTGATTTTAGTTCTGTTGACATTACTAAGAATCATCTAAATTGAAACTTCCATAATAGAGGATTTTTTTAATCCCACAGAATTTACACTTAGCACTCTTTTATTGAAATAAACAACATAAGAAATGAAAATTATTATAACATTCCAATTACCAATCAAGAATCAATAAGTAAACTAAACAGAATCAATAAAATAGTTGTGACAAAGCACTCAAAAAAGCACACTGGAAATGATACAAATATATGAGAACAAGAAATTCCCCAAGAGATAAATGGCCAAAGGAGATGAACAGGCAGATGATGAAATAGAAAGGCAAGCTATTAATGACCCCATAAAAATTCCAAATCACTAATAATAAGAGCAATGCGAATTATGACAACTCTGAAGCTCTACATTATACACATCAAGACTGACAAGAGAGAAAGAAAAATGACAACTGCTAGAGTTGTGGAAAGCCAGAAACATTAATGCACTGTTGATGGTGTTTTAGAACTATAACCAAAAATTTATTAAACTGTACACACCTTTAGAACCAGTGATAACAGTGAAAGGCACATACCACAAAGAGGTCATAGAAAGAGTGAAAAGAACCCACAGATATCAAAAATATTTACAGTAGCATTTTTTACTGTAGAAAAGAACTAAACAAAATAGTTGTAAACCCATCAATTGGTATATGGCTGAATAACTTATGGTACATTAATATAATGTATCACTATAATGTAAAAGATGTTGAAAGGGAAGATTCAGAGAAATATGAGAAGATTTGAATGAACTGACATTGAGTGAAATAAACAAAACCAGAGAGACAATTTACGCAATTATTACAATAATGTAAAGGAAATGAAATCTGAAAGAATTCTTAACAATGTAATGACCAATCATAGTACAACAACACTGATGATGAAGCATGCTTTTCATCTTTTGGTAGAAAGATGACGGAGCGAGTCGGCTAGTTGGTGCAGTGAATAGAGTGTCAGCCCTGGAGTCAGAAGGACCTGAGTTCAGATCCGGCCTCAGACACTTAATGCACACACAAATAAAAACCTAGCCGTGTGGCCTTGGGCAAGTTATTTAGCCCCAATTGCCCTCCAAAAAAAGGGAAAGAAATAAGAAACAGCATTTACAGGGCGGCTAGGTGGCGCAGTGAGTAAGAGCGCAGGCCTCGGAGTTGGGATGACCCAGGATTGAAACCGGCCTCAGAAAATGAGCACCCACACATAAATAATGACTAGCTGTGTAACCTTGAGCAAGTTACTTAACCCCAATTGCTTTAAAAAAAAAAAAAAAAGAAAAAGATGACGGAGCAAATGAGACAAAACCAATGTGTGGATTTGTTTTGTTTGACCACACTAATTTATTATATGGAAGGGCTACAGTTTTGTTTTTTTTTTTGTTTTTTTTTTTTTTTGCAGGGGAAGGGGAGTTGGAAAGGGAATAATGGGTAATTAAAGAAATATAAAACAAAAAGATCATCAATAGAACATCTTAAAATACACAAAAAGGAATAGGATGAAATTTAGTAGGCAACAAACAAGCCAGTTTTGTTATTATGGTGTTAAATTTTATATGTACTTTAAAAAACTATATCCTAAAACTTCAGTTTCATATATAATTCTTTCACTCTGTTATTTGTATACTGAAATGTTTGTAATGGCTATTTATTAAGTTCATAATAAAAAGAAAAATTTTAATATTTTTAAAGTCACATTAGATAATGGCCTTTTACTTTACTTTATGGGGCCACATACAGACTCAACAAACAGTTCTGAAAACTTTGGTTAAGTATCCAAATCACAAATCAAAAGTAGTAAATCATAAAGAGGAAGGCTAGTAAGCTCTGGTATATCCTGAAAAAAGAAGAGACAGCTGCCAGCTTAATAGCAAGGGAAGAGACAGAAAAATTACTATAACACATTAGAGATGATAACTGACAGTCATAATGGTAACCCTGATTTATCAAAACATATTGCATCTCAGAAATATTTTCACTAAAAAATGGTTAATGGAATGCTTTAGCACTAGAAAAGTCACCTTTATGGGATAACTCACTCTCTACAACGCCAGATAAATGAAACATTAGTATACAAAATCATGTTATCTGCCAAGAAAATGACCTTATGAAATTTGAAATATGAACTAAGGAATTACATCTCAAACTGGGAGAATCATCTGTCATGAACCAAAGTGGGTTGGGGGTGGGGAGAGAAAGAATACAACAAAGCCTTTCATAAAGAAACCCTTTTGTAGTTTTCTGTCTAATTATCTTCACAACAGAATAAATATCAGTCTTTAAAGATCATATTCTCACCTCAAACCTTCTGAAAAATCCATACTTACCTATCTAAGAAGTTGACTATGTTGGGATTCTTTAATTCTTTCATTACAAGAATTTCATTAATGATTAATTCCTTCTTAGGCTGTTTCTGCAAATTTATCTGTTTGATAGCAACCTGTATTGATGGAACAGAATAAGAGTGGTAGCTTTTTAACCTTTCATAAATTAGGACAGTTACAGATTATAGAGCCAACATCAGCACCTGTTAATGTATGATGAACACTGAACAAGCAGGTAACCCAGAAATTAACAGAACATTCAAAGTATATAGCACTGAACTATGTTCCATGTGATCTAAAGAGTTAAGATTATTCCCTAATTGCGAAGAATTTCCAATCCAAAAAATAGACTCGCTCACTACATGTATTCATGATGAGAACCAACAGCATATTCTCAAATACAGACACTTAATTTGTAGGGATTCACAATGGACTGAAAGGAAGTATGGCATAGTTATTTGAGTTCTGGGGCTGGGATCAGGAAGCCTCTAATTTAGAATATTTACCATGTGTGTGACACAGACAAGTCACAACCTCTCTGAGTCTTAGTTTCCTTCTTTGTCAAAATAAGGGCAGTAACAGACTTACATCACAGGACTGTTGTGGGGATCAAATGAAATAATATATGTAAAACAATATGTCAACTTTAAAACATTATAACATTAAAAAAATAAATTTGTGCTTATATGAATTTATAATCTAGTTACCCAATTAAACAAAAAGAAAATCTTCATCATAAATATGTACAATCCAGCAAACTCTATATAAATGTAATGATGGTGATGATGATGATGATGATGATGATGGCAGCTAACATTTTACATAGAACTTTTAAGATTTGGAAAGCACTTTACAGGGATTATCACATTTCAATCTAACAACATCTCTATAAGCCAGATGCCATTATTATTTCCATTTTAAAGATGAAGAAATTAAGACAGAGAGGTTAAATGACTTGCTAAATGTCACACAACTAGTAAGCACCTGAAACAGAATTCCAACTCAAGTATTTTGGTATATTAAACACTGCATCTTTCCTCCCATTTCAGCAATAATAAATTTAAGTTATTATCACAAATAATAATTACAACCATTTATAAACTTGCCACTTTCTCTTATATTAAAAAAAAGGAGGTAAGGGGACATTCTTTCAGTCACATTTTGCTTTTGAAGACAAATTTAATTCCAATTCTAAAAGCTACAACAGCAGGCACTTATTACTGCTGACTACAAATCCTGACAGCTGTTTAAATATGTCTATCATCCTTATGGAGTGAAAAGTATGTCTGAGCTGGCACAAAACTTGAATACCTCCTTCAAAACTTTCTCTGGGATAGAAACTATCAAATTCACCATGTATGACAATAGTTTGACATATCACATTGATAGCTAACCCTCTCCTCTTTTCACCACACAAAGCTAACATTCAATGTTCATAATTAACATATCTTTACTTATCAATATTATTTCTAATATTCCATAACATTACCCTTCTGCTTTAAGTAGTGAACTGTCATATACTCATTTAACCTCCATACCTTTGTTTATGCTGTTCTCACTTAAAATGCTCTTCCTTACCCTTTCTGCTCCTACAAATCTAACCATGTCCTATTTTCTCCTTGACCACCCTCCCCGCCCAGCTCCATATTTCCCTTCTCTAAATTCCCTATTACATTTATAGCCCTACCACATAAGGCAGCACTTTGTATTGTCTAGACATAACCAGAAGCTACTATTAGCATTTATTAAGCACTTATTATGTGCAAAGGTCTATACAGGCATTGGGGATTGAAAGATAGATACAATACATAACCTCACTCTCAAGTATCTAGCAATCTAACTGGTAAGAGGGATGTGAGAGCAAAGGAGAGTCACATACAAATAAACTACGGTATAAGGGAGAATGAGATGGCAAAGTACTATTAGAAATTTAAAGACGTTAAGAAAATTTCCACAAGGAGAAAGAAGGAAAGCTTTATGGAGAATAGTACCCAAAGTGAGTCTTAAGGGACTTCAAAAGATGATTAGGGAGTGGTGAGGGGTGAGGAAACATCTTTTCTAGGCAAGGGATTCAGTGCAAATAAAAGCACTGGAGATTGGGAAATATAGGATAAGAACAGTTTAGGTTTTAGTAGAAGATAAAATCCATGAAAAAGATGCAGTATGAAATAAGGCTATAAAGAGGACTGGAATTACATTTCAGAGAACCTTGAATGTCAAAAGTTTATACTTTATTCAGGAGCTAAGCCAAATGAGCCAAGGGGGAAAGCTTCTAGGTTACGTGACCAATGAGATGTAGGCCTAGATAATTTTTCTGATCATAAGAACTATAAATAAAAGATAAAGAAATTTCAGCTATCTCCATGGAATGGGACTCCAAGAACCCAAACAAGGTAAATCCGAACTGCTGAACTAATAGCAGAGAAGGCTAGCCCCTAACATGCTCACTCAATATCCCTTCCCCCAGTAATCTCCCCAAAGCAAAGGTGTTTAAGATGAATCACTCACTGTCTTGTGTCAGAATTCAACCTATATTCTAACCCCACCCAACCCTCCTCCCAGTGCCTCAGAAATTAAAATGGTAGATATTTTCACAGGCTACAATAGCAACATGGAAGTGTTCTGTGCTGTGACAGAGCTCAGCCAGAGAACAAAGGAACAGAGGGAAAGGGGCTAGGACATATGTATAGGAAATTGTATGGCACTCCACTAAGCAAGAAGTCAAAAGCTCAGCATCCAGTTGAGACTAGTTATGTCCTCCCAGAATCACTTAAGCTGGAGACATTCTGGTAAACTACTGCCCAATGTGGGAGGCGGCTAAGAGGCTTTCAAATCCAGTCTGCAGGGAAACCGCCATCAAATGGGAGTCAGAAAGTGAGCAAAAGGGGGAAAAAAAGATTGAAAGAGAGGCTAAAATTACCAAAGATCTCAGAAATTAAAAAAAAAATACAATAAACACTTATTAATTACCTACTTAGGCAGCTAGATGGCTCAGTGAAGAGAGCTCTGGGTCTGTGGTTAGGAAGACCTGAGTTGAAATCTGGCCTCACTTACTAGTTGTGTGACTTTGAGAAAGTCACTTAACTTCCATTTGCCTTACTCCACTAGAGAAGGAAATGGCACATCACTCCAGTATCTTTGCCAAGAAAAGCTGGTGGGGGGCGGCGAGGTGGCGCAGTGAGTAGAGCGTCGGCCCTGGAGTCAGAAGGACCCGAGTTCGGATCCGGCCTCAGACACTTAACACACACACAAAAACCTAGCCGTGTGACCTTGGGCAAGTTACTTAACCCCAATTGCCCTCCAAAAGGGGGGGGGGAAGAAAGAGAGAAAAGCTGGTGGGCAGTATGGTCCATGGTCCCAAAGAGTAGGACTCTACTACAGGAGCAGGCAATAACAACAAAAGAAGCACCAGCTAAGTGCTAGGTCCATTGTTCAGCACTGGGGATATTAACAAGGAAAAGGAACTTATACTCTACAGGGGGAGATAACTAAGGGCAATGGGTTGGGAGAGGTGGGAGTGAGATGCTGATGAAGGTAAAGGGAGCTGGTAGCAAATGAAGATCTCTTAGACTGGGATTCTGTGTTCTCTATAAAGGGAGGCTATGGTTGGAGGAACAAAAGCAACTAGGAGGGCTGATAAGGCTTGAATACCAAAGCTGGAGTAAATCTCCATGATGAGTGGAGAAATTTGTTGTATTATTTTTTAGAAATCTGGCAATCAAGGGAAAGAAGAAGAAAATGTCACGGTTAAAGGGGCTAACAGTGTCAAGGGGAAAGTTTTTTAGTTTAAGTTTTATTTGGGATAAGGGAGATATGAGCATTTCTGCAGGATGACAGGAAGGCTCCAACAGAGAAGGAAAGATGAAAGACGGCAAAAGTTCACAGAAAGGACAGGATAAAGGATACAGATGGAGGACTTAGCTTTTTCAAGGAGGAGGGCTCCTTAATCACAAAATGAGGAAGAAAGCATTCCTTTTAAACTTAAATGTGAGCATTCATTTTATCTACCCCAATGAAACTATATAAATCTAAACTCTAGTCCTGACCATGTTCTTGCAAGGTACCTTGCTGCCCGTGACCAGAAACCACACCCTAATGACTTAAACATTTTACCTCTGAGACCTGTCCCCTCTAACAAACCACTCCCACCCACAGGTCTCCCACTGTTCTTTGTGGGTAAATGCCTCCTAGGGTCTATTTTTTCAGGCAGCTGCAAACCATACTTGCCCTACTCCCCCAACCATCCTAATAGCAGGGGCCTTGCCACTGAATTTATATCACCTTTCTCCCTCAATCCCCTTGGTGTTTATGAAAGCACAGTTGAATTAACCAATGCTTCCATTATTCCTGAACTTTCTAATGAAAATACTCTTTCCCCCAGGCACTGGAGAGAGGTGTGTGTGTGTAATTTTATAATTTTTTAAATTAATTCATTTATTGTGAAAAGAGCACATAGCTTTTAATTCTTTTGTAATTGCCTACACTGCTTAGCACAAACATAAACTGAAGTAGAAATTTAATTAACTTTAAGTTGATTTACCCACTATCAGGCCCAACAACAAGCCTCCCTTCTTTGTTTCCTAGGTTAGGAATATAAAATTTCTTTTGAAACATGTTTTCTAATCAAAATAATAATTCTTTACTAAGTGACATGCATAATTCAACTCACTCAAAACAGAGCTATTACAAATTGATGTTACTGGAAAAAAGACAGTTTTCTTATTGATAGCTTCCCTCATATTTAGTCCAGTATAAAGAAGGATTTAAAAAGTGACCTACCTCCTGCCCCAACGCCACATCTGTAGCAGTGAAAACTGTACCTGAAGCTCTGCAATAATAAAAGAGATGACCAATTTTGGAGTTTCTAAAACACTACAAACACTACAATTTTTCTCATTCTGTGATCCTCCTACTGATATAATCTGTAATGAATTTTAGAAAGGTTTATCTGGGTCCTAAAAAGGCTAAGTGGCAGGATGGCTAGGTAGCGCAGTGAATAGAGCACCATCCCTATAGTCAGGAGGACCTGAATTCAAATCCTACCTCAGATACTTAACACATCCTAGCCATGTGACCTTGGGCAAGTCATTTAACCCCAATTGCCCTGCCCTTCCCTTTCAAAAAAAGAAAGAAAGAAAAAGATTAAGTGGCTTGCCCACTGTCACAAAGTTAGTTATGTCAGAGGCAGGACTCGAAAACAATATTCCTGTTTTCAAAGCTGACCTTGTGTTTACTACAATTTCTCACGTGCCCCTCATAATTATAACGAAAGGCTTAAAATAGTTAACAAAGGTACTCAACGCTACTTGAAAACAAATGAAATGATTGGAGGGATTTTTTAAAAGCTGTAACAAGTTTTCCCATAAAGGCATAAGGCTTTTTTATCCCTGAAATATTTTTTCAGACAGAAAAAGCAATGGATAGATTACCTTTCCAACATAATTACTCCTTAAAATTCCAAATCTTCACTGATTTATAAGCAAAACAAAAACATAGTATGATTTGCTTTTAAAAATAGGGTAAAAGTGGTTTGCTAAAAAAAAAAAAAAATTTTTTTTTTTAAGCAATTGGGGTTAAGTAACTTGTTCGAGATTACATGGCTAGTCATTATTTATGTGTGGGTGCTCATTTTCTAGGGCTGGATTCTATCTTGGGTCATCCCAACTCCAAGGCCAGCGCTCTTACTCACTGCACCACCTAGCCACCCCTGGTTTGCTAAAATTTATAATAACTATCACTACTACCTAGACAAGGTCAGGAAGAGTGTCATGCCATAGTGAGCATTCAGTATATACCTAATGAATGAATGGATAGATGAATATAAAAATAATACCAACAAGAAAAGCTATAAAACTAAAACTACTTTTCCAAGTTAGCAGCCTTCTGAAAATTCATTAAAAAACAGAAATCAAAGTAATTATATTCACAGTAGGATAATGAAGGTAAATTTCTATCACATCTAATTTTACCTAGTAAAGGTTCCTAAAACTTATTTTCTTAAAAAATTAAAAGAAATCTAACCTACAATTTCTTTTAAACTTCTGTTGCATAAAAAATGAGATTTATTGCCCAGATTCCATGCCTCAGGCCAGCTGAAGTCCCAAGCCAACCTGCCCCACTCCCAGGTTTTTTCCACAATCATTACATTGTGCTTGTACATACTTGCTACTTTTAATTATGTCTTGATAATTCACATTATATTTTCACATCCACTCATACACACATGGCTGCAAACCTGCCTACATGTTGCCCAGTAAAATTCTCTGAGCACAGCTACAACCTAATTTACCACTTCTTTTCCATTGTCTTACATTTCTATTGATATCTAGGTGGCTTAAGTTCTTTTTTCCACCTACACTCACACCACTCAACTACCCACCCACACCCAAAGGAAAAAAAAGAAACCCATATTTGGGTAAAAATAAGGATGCAAAATTGCACACAAAACAACTAGTGCAGAAACCCAACACCACTTTAAATGTGCTTCATCTAGTTACTATTACTTACTAACTCACAAGGATGTTATTTTTAGTAAAAGCATGATGACAAACAACAAGCAAGCTAAATTATGACGATTACTTACCCCTGCCCAATTTTTTCATATCTGGTATATTTTTTCTTGGGATCACCTATGCTGACGATAGTTCCTATTTTAAAAAAAAAGGGAAAGCCCGTTAGAATATTAAAAATTAAAGTTCTGGTGGTACTATTCCTTTGCAAACAACATTTCAGATTTTTTTTTAAAAAAAATCAATATTGTCAAATAAGCTACAAGGCTTACAAAAGTCAGAGAAAACTCACTGAGAAAGAAGCAGCAATAAAATGCATTATTATGTATGTCTTTAAAAATACAAACTACTTAACAAACTAAAGAAGGAAGTAATAAAAATGTCTACATGGTTATTTTAATTTCATCTTGTGGCATATATTGGCAATTACTGTTACTATGGAGATTATAGAAACAAATAAGAAAAGTCTTTTAAGCAGCAAATTTGTGAAGACAGGATTCAATTATGTAGGCACCTGCTTTGTCAAAGTCAAAGGCAGAGGGTGATGAGCAGGAGGCACAGAATGGCACATACATTTTCAGACATGGCTAATGTGCACAACTTGTTTTGCCTGACCATATACATTTGTTCCAAAGAAAGCCTTTTGTTTGGGGAGAAGAAATGTGGAGGAATAGTAATAGCAAAGCTTTCAAAGCAGAAAAAAAATGTGACCAGAAAGAAACACAGACAAGGAAGAGGTGTTGGCACTGCTATTAAATTTAATGCATGCTTTAAAAAAAAGTTGTATTTAATACAGATGTATGATTCCATAAAGAATCCTCTTTTCTGTTCTACAGAAATATTTGTGTTGATGGTTTTTTAACCTCTAAAGTAAATTAAAAATAAAGTCAACAAGAACTAAATGAATGGCTTCAAAATTCTGAAACATAAGAAATTTTAATATGCTGAACTGGAATCTTTACGAACAGATCAACAAAACTGCAAATTCAATAAATTAACAATTACCCAAGTTAAAAATCAGGGTTATGTTAAAAGTTAATTCTAGATAATACTCAACTTCAATTTGGTCAACCGGGACCAGTGGTAGAAGCAATGGAGTAAGACACAAAGGGAGATAATAAGAGGTACGTAATAAAATGGCAGAGGAACAGCCTATAATCCCTACATTACATGTGTACTTTTAAAAAACAGCACTGACACACCTCCAAAAGAGAAAAGCTAAGAGGCATATTATGAAGCCTCTGTCCCTACCACTCTCCAAAAGAAAGGGGCGTTGGGGTGGCTAGGTGGCACAGCGAGTAGAGCACTAACCCTGGAGTCAGGAGGACCTGGGTTCGGATCCGGTCTCAGACACTTCACTCACTCACACACACACACACACACACACACACACACAATTGCCCTCCCCCCCCCCAAAAAACAAAAACAAACAAAAGAAAGAGGCAGCCGTGTTGCCTTATGCTTGAAAAGCCAGAAATCAGTAGGTAAAAGCCAACAGAGAAGATAAATGTTTGAAATACATCACATCTGGGCGGCCAGGTGGTGAAGCAAATAGAGCACTGGCCCTGAAGGAGAACCTGAGCTCAAATCTGACCTCAGACACTTTAACACTTATTAGCATTGTGACCTTGGGCAAGTTACTTAATCCCAATTGCCCTGCTCTCCCCCCTCCAAAAAAGCAAAAAAAAAAAAAAATCATATCCAAAATTATTTTCTTTATCTCTCTAAATCAGTGCTTTTCAAAGTCATTGGTAGTTCTGCCAAAATTTTCTAGAAATCCCAGAAACTTGGCACTTCATGTATTACATGTTTGCCCTAAACTCTATTCCTGGTATGTAAGATCTGGGAAAAGGTAGAAAAATGAAGTCTAAGAGAAAAGAACCTTTTTACTTAAAAACCAAATGAATGTACATTCCATATATAAGTTGCTGTTGTTGAGCCATTTCAGTTGTGTCCAACTCTTTGTGACCCTATTTGGGGTTTTCTTGGCAAAGATACTGGACTGGTCTGTCATTTCCTTCTCTGGTTCATTTAATAGATGAGGAAACTGAGGCAAATAGGGTTAAGGGACTTTCCCAAGGGCATACTGCTACTAAGTGTCTGAGGCCAAATCTCAACTCAGGTCTTCCTGACTCCAGGCTCTCTACTACAATAATTCACTTGTAAAGCAAACCCAAACCCTCGTATACTCATTCTAACTATGTTATGCCTTTGTATGAGGCCCTAAGCAATCAGTACTCACTAATAATCATCTATGGTATGCCAAGCACTGGGAGATGCAAAGACAAAAATGAAACAATACCTTCTCTCCACAGAGAAAACCTTGGTTGAACCTACTACTCTAAACATTACTGCCTTTGAGAGATGTCACTGTTAGTCAATAAAGACCACGTTAAAAATAGGGGACTGGGACACTAACCAGACAAAGCAATGTTAAAGAGTATTATCCAAATCCAGACTCAGACACCTGTGTGGCACTGGGCAAGACACTTAACCCCAATTGCCTTGCTTTCCTCCCATCCCCCCAAAATAAATTAAGAGTATTATCCTGACTTTATTAGATGTAGTTGGAGCTAGTATTACTCTGGAAAGAAGCAAGCACTTATTAAGCACCCACCCAGTACTGAGCACTATGCTAAGCCCTTTACAAACAGTATTCCATATGGATCCTCACAACTCTGCGACGTAGGCGACATAGGCGCTTTTATTACCCCCATTTTACGCTGAGGAAATGGATTCAGACAGAGGTTAAGTGACTTGCCCAGAGTCACATAGTCTGAGACTGGATTGGAACTTGGGTCTTCCTGGCTTCAAATCCAGTGCTTTATCCACTGAGCTTCCAGCTGTTGCAAGACTATAAATTAATCTATCCTTAAGATACAGTTTATGAATAATCTAAATTCAGCTTAAGTAGACTATAACATAAAAAACTATAACAAAAAACTGCAACATTTTTAGAAAATTTTAAGTGTTATTAAACTTACTAAGTTTTTCCATAATTTCTTCATCTGTCATCTTAGTCTTCTTTTTCTGCTTGTCTGACGATTTGGCAGCACTATCAACATTAGAATCACCAGCTGGTGCAGGAATAGGGTCAATTACAGACCGGGTATAAATCTATGGGGAGACAAAATTTACTAACGCAGGCTCAATGTTTTCAGGCCTTAATTGCTGGGCACGATTCAAGTCTGATTTTAACCAATACTAAAATCATATATGGTCACTTTACAGATTGAGAGGTTAATATTTTCAGCATTCATTTGTCTCTACATATCACGTAACAGGAAATACTGAAGGTCTGAAACTATTTGTTGCACAAGGTAGTATATTTAATAATCCATTTAAAAGTATAGTAGATTCATGTATGCAATGTCAACTTCTCATTTTAGAACTAAACTTATACTGCATCTAAAAGAAAGGATAAAAAAAAACAAGCCTAGAGACCTTACTTTTGAGAAAGATAGCACAAATAAGAATTACAAAAAATACAATCTTCACAAAATGCTATTCTTTTCTACAAAAAAAAAAAAAAAAAACAAGCTTCTATTAAAAAAAAAAACAAACAAATGCAATTTGTATCACATTCATTTCAAACAGTCCTCACCAGGGATTTAACCAATTAGCTTAGGGTTTAACCAACTGGGAAATAAAACCCACCCCTCTTGCTGTCACCACTTACTAAGATTCCCAATAAAACTGCATATAGCCCAAAGCAACAAAACCCCCTTCTTCATTCCATTCCCGGACTTTCTAGTGTTTACTTCTCCATACCTGCATAAGAAGCTCATTGTCACCAAGAATCTAATCTCCTGCTAGTGAACCCAGAGCTCTGGGAAAAATAAAAGTAGGATCTTCCAAAGAAAGGCTGAAGAACCTAGTAATTGCTTTTAACCTAGATATTACAGTAAATTTTAAAGAGATATAAGACATGGTCTCTAACCTCAGGGTTTTTATTTCCCTGAACAGTTTTACACATAAGAAACAAAGAACAGTTTTTAAAAACAAAACAAACAAAAAAAAACAAACCACATTAAATTGTATGCCTAATATAGACTATAAAGAAAGGAAATTCAAGAGAAGGAAATAGGATGGTTCAGTAGAACTCCCAAGAAATGGTTATATGGAAATACTGGCAGAACATCCAAGAGAAAATATCTATGAAGTATATGGAGATTCATAGTCTGGATAAAGTCTGGATAAAAAGTGATGACTAGAGATAAAAATGTGGAAATTATTAAAAAACAAAAAAAGGTGCTTGGCAAAGCACTGACACGGTTTAATCCTCCAAAGCAGAAATTATGCATGGGCCTAAAAGTGCCTGCTCACTTCTTAAAGTCATTTTTCTACAGATTGTTATTTCCTAGATAGATCTCATTGTACAAAATTATTCTGTTAAAGCCTAATGGCTTTTAGAATGAAGACCAGCTATTGGAAGGTTTCTACAACCAAAATAATACTAATTTCTCATATAAACCTACACAAACCATAAACTAACAGAACAGTGTCAGTTCACAAATAACACACTCACTGATTTTGTATGATCTGGTCTAGGAGCAATGACAGGTGGAGCAGTCTCCTCATCATCATCATCTTCTTCTGTCACTGCTGCTGAAGTTTCTGAGCCTTTTGCATTCAGCTGGGTTTATCAAGTGGGAGAAATAGTACACATAACATGAAAGAAATGAAGGCTGAGAAAATTGCTTCTGTAAAGTACCAATTTTAATATAATAAGAACATCAGTAAGAGCCATGAAACCATTTAGAATCACAAAATTGTACAGTGAGTTTAATGTAATTCCATAATTTTACAGATGAGGAAAAAGACCTAAAAGATTAAATGACTTATTTCAGATTATACAAATAGCTGATAAAAGAAAAAGGATTACACACAGGTATTCTGTCTTTGCTGGGTGCCTTCCACTACAAACTCCCCACCTCTCTCTCCATTAGATCTGGACCTTCTAATTTAATTCTAGAGCCCATAATTTGGAATTCTTAATTTTAATTGAGCTAACATATGGGAGGATTTGCTAAACAAATATTAAAGTATTAAGAAAGCACAGTCACTTAGAGAAGAAACTTTTTAGCAAGCATCCATCCATCTGTACAAAGACCATTAATATGGAAAATGATCTCTATCTGCTATGACCTAAAAGCAATAGCTTGAACCATCTGAGCAATTCAGTAGAACCAGACACATTTTTTTTTGCTTTTTGGAGGGCAACTGGGGTTAAGTAACTTGCCCAAGGTCACACAGCTAGGTTTTTGTTTGTGTGTGCATTAAGTGTCTGAGGCCGGATCCAAACTCAGGTCCTTTTGACTCCAGGGCCGGCGCTCTACTCACTGTGCCACCTCGCTGCCCCCTATTTTTTTTTCTTTTTGGAGTGGGGGAAGGCAGGGCAATTGGAGTTAAGTGACTTGCCCAAGGTCACACAGCTAGTAAGTGTTAAATATCTGAGGTCCCATTTGAACTCAGGTTCTACTTACTCCAGGGCCAGTGCTCTATTATTCACTGTGCCACCTAGCCGCCCCAAACCAGACACATTTTAAAAACTTATTGATAACTTTCCTCTGACTTACACTAAGTATATAAATAAGGAACATAAACTTTAGTTTTTCCCATACATGATTTCAGTAAAGAACATAGCCAAAATGACTTTTACTTAACATCTGTTAATCATTAACGTGGTGGGATATAGTAGATAAAAACCTAAAGTGAGAAAAACCTGAGTTTAAGTCCTGCCTCTGACTCAAAATTGTATGTGATCCTGGTTTAAGTCTCTTTAACATTCTACTCTTGATTTCTCATCTGTAAAATGAGGGAAAAATTAGATATGATAAGCTCTAAGATTTCTTCCAGTTCTTAATCTAAGATTCTATTATGATCCTAAATTCCACTGATTTTAAATGGTTTCTTATACTTACCAAGAAACTAAAATCAAATACATTTTCCATTAGATTGTAAGCTCCCTGAGGGTCCGACGGTGATCTTTTGCCTTTCTTCTTATCCCTAATCTTAATAATATGCACCTGATAAATAACTGCTGACTGCTGAGCCACTTATTTAATTTACATGGTCCCACAAAACTTATGTTCTATAGCTTATTTTTAAATGCAAAGCAGAAACTAATTCCTTTATTAAGTACCAAAAACAAAAAGGCAATTTAAAGAACTGCAATAAAACTAACATCAACTTACCGCTGGTGCTCCTGAGGGGAAACCATCTTTCTCTAAATAGGAAAACAAAATAGTTACTAAATTAAATATTTTTATTTAAGACAAAAACTGAACTAATTGAGAAGAAAAATGAATTTAAGAAAATTTGAAGTTAAACAATAAAGTTCTTTGGGATTTTTCATCCTTAAGGAATTTGGGTTAATTTATTAATCCATGCCAATTACACAGGAAAACTTAATTTGTAGAACACATCACTACAGGTTTATAAAAAAAAAAAATAGCACTAACCAAATACCTAGAAAGACATGATTTAAGGATTAAAAGAAAAATACTTAAGAATCTTTTCTTTCATAAACTAACAGGTGACAACTCCCCGTAATACAATTACAGACCTTAAAATATCTTGTTAAAAAAATCAACAAATAGGGGCGGGTAGGTGGCACAGTGAGTAGAGCACCGGCCCTGGAGCCAGGAGGACTTGAGTTCGGATCCAGCCTTAGACACTTGACACTTCAGACACACACACACACACACACACACACACACACACACACACACACACACACACACACACACACTAGCCATGTCACCTTGGGCAAGTTACTTAACTCCAATTGCCCTCCAAAAAGTAAGCAAGCAAATAAACAAATTAATTAAATAAATAAATGATCGACAAATAAGCTGTACTGGAACACAGTTCTGGACCAAACTGTTGTCCACACTCACCTGGTCATAATACTGATCCATAAATATTTAAGAACGTTTTAAATAAAGGTTACCATGGCAAGTCATCACAATCTCCAAGCTATGTACAACAACAATAACAAAATTAAAATGTAGAGAATCTACCAGAAAAAAATTTAAAAAATTATATGGGAATACAATGAGGTATATTTTATCCCCTTCATTCTATCTGTTAAACAATGAAGTTAAGCAATATCATTTGTATCTTCAGCTCAAGATGAATTAATTTTTGAGGAAAAAAAGAATTATATAAAAGACCTCAAATAGCTAAAAACTAGTTTTATATAAAATTTTATTGGGTCCCAGTACCTAATAGTAATTGTGACATAAGATACCTTATCCAGAAAAGACTGTGTACTGATGAACTGACTGGAGTTATTTATAAAGGCTAATTTCATACCCTTCATGGTAAACTACAATAGAACTTTCACTGACCAGAAGTTTTTAAATAACTCGGATCCATTTACATATTCCAAGAAAAATACAATGAAACAAATGCCATTTCCAAAACAACCAAACTGGCCAACTTTTACTAAAGATCAGACTAAGACTGAACCCTTGAGCTTGATATCTGGCTGTAGGGGTAGTTTGCCAAACAGTTAACATCTTAGAAATCCAATGCTAAGCCCATTATCAAAATCTGTGTAAAAATCACTGCTGTGGGACCTATAATTCTTTTTAGAAATTCCAGGAAGCCCAGAAGCTTATGGAGAATGTGCACACTAAAAGGAAAGTGTTTCAAAATTGTTATCTGGCCCAAAGGTGACTTTTACTGAAACATTAGCTCATCAGAAGTGACTGAGATGGAGGGATAAGCCAGGACCCCTTACTAGTGATAATTAAGGTCAAGAGAGCTCAGGATATTGGTGTGGGAAGAGACTCCATCCCTACTTGTTCGATCACTGCATAAAGCCTCTCACACTGAAATACCATTTAAGATGGTATTCCCAACAAAAGTAACTCTAAGTCTGGCCACTACGTGACCTCAGAGAGTCAGTTTTCCCCTTCTTCTAAATAACTAAAATTGAAGTTGTTTCTATGAATAGAATTAATTAAAAGAAGGCCTCATCAATTTGAAGCTTTACTTTATACTCTGATACTGAAGTTCCCATGCCTGGGGTCTTAGGTGTTTAATGTACTTAAACTCCTTTAGATTTTACAATCTTAAATAATAAATCCTACTTGTAGAGCTAAATGTCTTTATTGATCCTGTCAATAAAGAACTGATGTGAATATCGCACAATCTTCCTATCTTTCAACATTACTCCTTTCCATTCAGAAACTTGGAAGGTGGTTACCTCAGTCTGTTTTGGTAAATTCTCTGGTGATCATATTTTTGAGAGTGAAATTGTAGGTGGTGCAGTAGATAGCACTGGCCCTGTAGTTGGGGAGGAACTGAGTTCAAATTCAACTTCAGATACTTGACACTTACTAGCTATGTGATGGTGCACAAGCCACTTAACCCCAATTGCCTCCGTACCCCCACCCAAAAAAAATATTATAATCTCCAATTTCCAGATTTTAGCCCAAAATTGTGCAACATGTTTTAAATGGGATTTCTTTTAAAAATGCTAGATTATAAATCTGAAATTATAAAATTGAAGACTCATAGGCCCCAGTACTCCAGGAGCCTAATTTAAGCATCTATCTTTTCAATCTCCTTAACACCAGAATAAAAAATGGTTGTACACTCTTCATTTATGCCTATTCTGATGCTCAATGATATAACAATCTGTACAAATTGGGTAGCCTCCTCCTTCACAAGCCCCCTTCTATCAAGTGGAATCCCTGGGTAAAGCCATAAACTTATCACCTCCTCCCGTCATTTGAACACAGGGGTATTCAAACTCTGTACAGGCATAATCACCTTTTATTTTATTTAAGCTTTTATCACAAGCATAATAATCATCAACAAAAACAACCAATCTTAACAAGGGATGGGGATTGGGACAAAGCCCAGGATCTCATCAGTATAGGGAGTGAGTGCCTAGTGAGAGAGTTACTCTCTCTCAGCAACTTAAGGATCTCAAGAGTTACCTTAATAACTTAAGGTTCAGTTACCTGCCCAAGGTCACACATCCAGGATATATCAGAGGCCAAACTTGAACTTGGTTCACCCTGGCTCCAGGGCCAACTGTCTATCTCTACTACACCATCATAGAAAAATAGGAAAATCTTATTCGACACCCCCAGCATATAATAATGCAGAACAAAAAAAATTAATAAGCTATAAATACAAAAGAGAGCCTTCTAATGAGACTAGCCAACAATCAATTGATTATATATTTGATTATTACTGGATACCTTTCATGACTAATTCCATCCTGCAAGAAGTCAACTTTTCAGACATATTTTTTAAAAATCTCTCTCTTGGGGTAGCTAGGTGGTGCAGGAGTCAGGAGGACCTGAGTTCAAATCTAGCCTCAGACACTTAACACTTATTAGCTGTGTGACCTTGGACAAGTCACTTAACCCCAATTGCTCTGCCCTCCCCCCTCCAAAAAGCAAAAAAAAAAAATCTCTCTTGTCTCTCTTTCCCTAAATGACACACAGCAAAGTAGAAAAAGCCTATTGTGTGTGTGTTTTACAACCTAGCTGTTCCAATGAACCCCTTAAACTAATTTGAGGGAAGCCCAGAG
The DNA here is from genome assembly GCA_011680675.1 of Gymnobelideus leadbeateri. NCBI lineage: Eukaryota > Metazoa > Chordata > Mammalia > Diprotodontia > Petauridae > Gymnobelideus > Gymnobelideus leadbeateri. The sequence goes on along the minus strand of WOXC01007486.1, from coordinate 26,493 downwards.
AGAAAAATCTGAGTAAATCAAAGGAATTATTTGTCTATCATTAGCTATGTACATTAGTATCTGTGTATTTGTTTTCTTTCCCCTCATCTTAAATTTCACAACCTTGTAAGGAAGCATCACTACCTTATTACAATGTAGTCTAGTGTCTTACCAGGAGGGGTAAAGCTCAAATATTTCTGCTTCACTGTATTGGAGTCATAGAACTTCAGAACATCCAGCACAGCCTGGGGGTTCTTCTTTTGTTCTAGTTTAGTGATATTGGAAGTCTGTAGCAACCGGGCCCATTGTTCTGGCATTCCCTAAAGAAAAGACATTAACTGAACAGCACTGCCTGCTGACATGGCAAATTGTCATACAGAAAATCAGTGGGATCCCATGTAAGTCAAACTTTTACATAATGGCAAATGTAATCACCCCTATACTCTAGATCTATCTCATTAGACTGGGGTGTCACAACTTAACTTCCTATGTTTCAACCTTGTCCATCTTCATTAAACATTTCTCTATGTATTTTGGACAATTAACAACAAATGACTGATGATTTTTAGAATTGGTAGCACTTCCCAAGAAGCAAAAAAACCTTAATAATTAAGAAATTATGTCCTTGGAAAAAACTCAATTCTGCAAAGTAAAACTGAAGCACTAAGTTTCTTGAGTACACAATGAGAAACAGTAGCCAATTATACTTACAGTGAATTCTCCAGTAACAGCATCAAAGCCAACATGGATGGTATGTTCAAAATCAGAAGGAGGAGAAATTTCTGGCCGCTCCTTTTCTTTTTTCTTACTTCCTACATGGGGGGAAAAAAATCAACATATCTTTACTGAACAAAGCTTTAGATTTGACAAAAATACCCATTCTGTTGACAGATTAAAATAATTTTTAAAGACTAGATAAAATTACTGGGGACAATTTTCATGAAAACAAAAAAATGACCAACAGAAAATAGCCTGGGACCTTACAGACAAGATGAAACTGAAAGCTGAGAGGAAACAAAGGCTGAACACAAAGAAAGGGAAAGAGTGACATGATTCATGAGGTAATGGGAATGCAAAAAAGTAGAGTCACAGAATACTAGAATTGAAAGAGGTCTTCTAGGTGATTTAGTCCAACAATTTATCTGCTGGATGAATATGCTATACGGTAACAGCAAGTATTTACGGGGTTCTGCTTGGACATCTCCAGTGACAGAGACTCTCAGTTACCAAACAGGGCAGTCCTTTCCATACTGGAATCCAGAAAGGTTTGAAGTATATATTGATTACTGTGAGAGAAGCTAAATGCTGGTCCTGCCTGAATATTAGGCAATTTTGAAAACAGGTAATAGGGAGAAAATGCCTCATTCTTCTATGAACAGCCAAGCCTCAGGACTCAGTCAAGCCCTCCCTTTCCTCTAAAGCATCTGCCCTGCCACAGTAGGCATGCTTACTACCTCTTGTTTGGGAATGAAAAGCATCCATTTCCTGACTTCGAACCTAGTTTTCAAATCTCTCCAATAAAGTTTCTGACTTGAAATTATCCTCTCCAAAGTTACCAGTGATCTAATTGCCAGGTCTAATGTCTTTTTCTCACTTTATCACCCTTGATGCACCTGAAATACTCAATGTAGTTAATAACCCCTTCCTGCTAGACAGACTCTTCTTGAGTTTCTCCAACACTGCTCTCAGATTTGCAACCTCTTTAGTCATTCCTTAGTCTCAGATTTTAGCTGACCATCACTGTGCCCGCTTCAATATACGACTTCCACCCCCTAAGACTCTATCCAAAGACCTCTTTCTTTTCATTCTCTAAATACAAAATTTCAAGATATACTTAGCATCCACACATTCAACTAACAACTCTAGGCAGCTGACTCCTAGATCTATATACCCAATACCAGCCTCTCTCTGAAATGCCAGGTCCACATTATCAACTATAAGAACCTGAGACATCTCCAACTCAACCCATACAAAATATAACTCATCCATTCTTCCTTCCCACCTTCACAGAATCGCTAGTTTCCCTCAAAGCTTAGCTCTGACATGAAAGCCCATCCTGATCCTTCCAGTTGTTAGAGATCTACTCTCCTGAAATAACTTTACAACGTATTTTGCATTTAATTGTTTATGTACAATCTGTACACATGCGCGCGCGCGCACACACACACACCCCTTAGATTGTAAATGTCTTTGAAATTTGCTCAACTTATATGACCCTGCCAATATTTTAAGATATGTCCAGACATATGGAATGGTTACACAGGAAGAGCAAGGTGAACCACAGAGTGCTACCTTGGTACCCTCATAACACTGGTAAAACTGCAGATCTGTTTGAATATTTGAGAGAGTCTAAGTAGAGCCTTGTTACTGCTATCTACTGACATTCAGACCAATCTTTCCTCTCTCAATGACTTCAGTACCTGATTTATAGTTTTCACTTTAAAACTCCTTAGACTCCTAGTTTATCAGCCACCTCAACTCCTAGGATCTAAGTGCAACAGTGGAAGAGTAGTGGAACTGGAATTAGGAAGACCTGAGTTCAAGTCCAGCCTCAGACACTAGCTGTGTGACCCTGGGTAAGTCACTTGACCTCTTTCTCAATTTCCTCATCTGTAAAATGGGAGTAACAATAGCATCTACCTCTTAGAGTTGCTATGACAACAATACATTTATAAAGCACACTACACACCTTAAAGCCCCGTATAAATGTTAGCTATTATTATTGTTACATTCTGCCTCACCTGCCTACTACAACTGTTCTATTTCCAAAATCTCAATCTCTGAGATTTCCCTGACCTCACTCCTCCTAAATCTGCCTATCACCATCACCACCACACCACTACCTCTGATCCTCCGATCCCTCCCCCTGAACCTCAAGCTTGACTGTCTTCAAAGCATGCTCAACAAGATAGTGTTCTCCCCTTAAGACCTGTAAGTCCTTCTTCTACTGCTCATACACTCATAACTTTCAAACCCTGGTCATCCCCACCACAGATCTTTAATGACTCTTAATCTGAGGTGGTGTTGTCAAAGGAAATCACAAAACCATACTTAAAGGGCTTAATACAAATTCATGCTATTTAGTTTCTGTGGCAACATGGCAATCTTTTTATTCTTCTGATTGCCAATCACATCCTACAGTGACTGTTCCAAACCTTCCTTCCACATTCAAAACATGACTGAAAACATCTGAGGTAAAAGAACTTGACCCCTTCATCAAAATCTCTCTAAATATTTACCCTTATTCTCCCTATGCTTCAGCTCCAGAGAATAAAACAGCCCTTCTTACAATGCCCTTAACCCCATCACTTCACTTCTCCTTCAGTGACATTTCCCCACTAATAATGATTCCTCTTTCTTCTTCCCACATACTGGCTCCCTTTTTGTTTCCTACAGAGAATCACAGATTTAGAGCTGCAAAGGCTCTGAGAGCATCTAGTGCAACCTCCCATGTTAAAGATGAGGAAACTGGACAAGAGAGCTGAAATGACCTGCCCAGTGTCACATGACTAGATACTGTGACAGTATTTGAGTTCACACTAGTGCATTTTCTAATCTATGTTCAGGTCTTTCCAACTCTTAAAAAACGACTTTCCCTTGCTCTCACTCTCCATTCAAGCTATCATTCTATCTGTCTCCTACTTTGATTATTAAATTACTACAAAGGATTTTAAACTCCTCGTCTCCATTTTCTTACTGGCCTTTAATACCACTTCACAGAAGCAACACTTTCAAAAGTACCAATTATTTCTTACTTTATTCAGTTCAACCAATCTTTTTTCAGTTCTCATTCTTCATTTTTCAGTAGGTCTTAACACCATTTATTATCTGTCCCATAACATCCAATCAGTTTATATTAGTTGATATTTATACCAAAGGATGTACTTGTACCAAAAAATGAGGCTGGAAAGCATAAAAGCTTATAATTTAAAAGGATACAAAGAAGATCTGAAATATGTTAAGAGGTGGGCCACACAGATACAAAAGAAAAAACTAATACCAGATGTTTATTTATATGAATTAGTTCATTTTTAGCCTCAAAATCTACTTCCATTAGCCCTCATTTTTTTTATGTTTGTTTGTTTAAAATGATTTATGCCTACTTGATGTAGTAGGTTAGGAAAGGGGACTAGATGTCTTAAGGTTAGAAAACAGCAAAATGGCAGGGTTCTACATCATGCCTCAAAATGAACAATGTGCTGGAAACAGAAAAGTCATTGTTGGACAAACAGGATGTTTTAAATAGTACTGCACAGTTCTTAGAGCCAAGAACTAAAAGAGTTATAAAAAAAAAAAAAGAGAGAGAGAGAGAGAGAATCTTAGGAAGAAAAGACACCTTGACTGCAACAGGGAGGAGAATCTGTTTATCCCCTACAAATGTAAATCTAGTTAGTCCACCAGGGAAGGAGTTTAAGAATCATTTTTCCATTTCATCATAAAAATGTGAGGCTACAGTGTTCAGCCAAGAGATGAGTTATGAGTCATGCAGTGGCAGACGATATTTAAAGTACTTAAAAGTAGGCAACTCTAACATACTTTGGGACCTTATATTTGATTCATTTTAGACGTTTAAAGATATATAGTGAGATTATATTTGTGCCATAATCTTAAACCTAAAATGATCCCTCCCTTTAACTGGAAGGACTCTTTTCCCTGCCCAATAGATTGAACAGATAGCATTTTTGTTCCTGACCCAGAAATAGCTTGTTCTATATCAGAGAAGGCCCCTATTTGTTAGAAACAAGCACAGAAGTATGTTACTATGACTTATCTTTGTGACATCAACAAAGAATTAAGGAAGGAGCTAAATGTACCAACTACTATTAGTTGGCCCCTTCCCCACCTTCCTGTTTCAGACAAATTGATAAAAATCTTTGGCCAGTCAAGATGATTTGCTGTAATGAAATTATTAAAATGACCATACAGTGAAGAATCACATGCCCAATCTAAAGAAAATGGAACTGATAGGCTAGCTTCTTTTTAGTCAACTAGTATCTGAACTAGTGACTATTTTTACATTTTGTTTGGGTTGATATCTTCGTATAGATATATGCTAATTGGGTATTTAGATAAATAATTTAAGAAGAGGCAAAAAGACTCAACAAAGTACTATATTTATAGAACCCAAAACAGAAAGAACTTTGTTGTACAAAAACATTCGTTAGAATAGTATTTAATATAATAGTATTTCATCTGTCTGCTGCTACTCAACAACAACAAAAACATATTCTAAATTAAAATTAGTCAAAGAAATAATTTTAGCTCAATCATAATCAACATTCAACTGGGGGGAAAAAACAAAATAAAAAAAATTCTTGTATATTCTTTACCTGTATCGAAAGGTTTTTAATTTGGTTGAAAATGAACATTGACTTATTTCATCAAAATGGTTATTGTAAAAAAGGCAGAAGATAATTTTGTCTTCTAATTTCTTTTTAATAATTAATGCATATACGAAGCAAGCCTCTTGCCTTCTAACATGAAATGTTGCCTTTCATAAGTGACTTCATCAAGAACATGTAATATATAAAAAGATGTCCTTTTGAAAGTAAAAATGAGATAATATTTAATATTTAATAATAATAATGATAGCTAGCATTAAAATAGCACTTCAAGGTTTACAAAATGATTTACAAAAATAGCTAGGTGGTGCCATGGACAGAGTTGGAGCTAGAAGCAGAAAGACTTGGTGATGAATTCCAATCTCAAACTCTTGTTAACATGACTCAACCCTAGGCAGGTCACTTAATCTGACTCAGTTTCTTCAACTATAAAAAAGGGTTAATAATAGTACCTACCTCCCAGGGCTGCTGTGAAGAAAACATATTCTTTTTAAAGTGCTGAGCACACAGCCTGGCACATATAGGGGCTTAATAAGCTAAGTCCTTCCTTCTTTTTCCACAACCTGGGAAGGAGGTTCTATTAGTCCCATTTTACATTGGAGAAAATTGAGCAGAGAGAGGTTAAGTGACTTCCCCAGGGTCACACAGTTACAAAGTGTCAGGTCTTCCTGACTCTAGCCCCAGCACTCTTACCTAATCTAATGTGTCACCTAGCTAGCTACTTCATTTACTTATTCATTCAACTTTTTAAAAATTTTTTTCTTTCTTTATTTTTTTTTAATTAAACAAATGCTTTATTAACTTCTGGTTTACATCATTCATTTCCACCAGATTATGAGTTACATTTTTCCCCTATTTTTTCCCTACCCACCACCCCAGAATAGCAGTCCCACCAGATATCCCCTCAACCAATCTGCTCTCTCCCATATCTTCTCCCATACCCCCTTCGACTTTGCCATTAGGGCAAGGTGAATCTCTGAGCCCCACTGCCTGGACATCTTATGAAACATTTAATTTTAAAACTTCGATTTTCAGATCCATTCCCTTTCTTCCCTGTCACCCACTCCCTCTGAGAAGATAAGCAATTCAGTATGTGTTGTACATGTATATCTATGCAAAACATTACCATAGTAGATATATTGTAAAAAGACTGCTTATATTTCCCTCCCACCTGTCTCACCTCCCACCTGGTCCATTCCCTACTTTGATCCTGTCCCTCTTTGATAGTGGGTACCTCTAACCTCCCCTCTCCCCAGAATGCCCTCCCCTCCATCATCCCCCCTCTCATCCCCCTTTCCCCTACTCAGGAGAGTGAGTGAGGGTAAGATATTCCATTTAGTATGTATGTGATTCTCTCCTTGAGCCAACTTCAATGAGAATATGCTTTTGCCTTTTTGCTTTCCTGTTCTTCCCCTCCCCTGCAACTACTTCCCCTTGCCTCTTCTACATAAGATAGTTTGCCCTACCCTGTCTCTCTCCATCTCCTCTTGCCACTTTCCTCTCTCACCTCTTGACTTCACCCCTTAAGAATCATCCCTTCCTTGGGGCGACTAGGTGGCGCAGCGAGCAGAGAGCCAGCCTTGGAGCCAGAAGGACCCGAGCTCGGATCCGGCCCCAGACACCCAACACACAAACAAAAACCCAGCCACATGAACCTGGGCAAGTCACCCAACCTCCAAAAAAAAAAAATAATCATCCCTTCCCATCAAATTCAACCTGTGCCCTCTATCCATGTATACCTGTGAACATATGCCATGTACCCTTCTTCAATTATTTTCATAATGAGAAAGGTTTCATCAAACACAGTTATTGTTTTTCCATATAGGACTGTAAATAGTCCAACTTTGATTAAGTTCCTTTTGATTTCTTTTCCTTGATTGCCTTCTCAAGCATCTCTTGCTTCTTGTGTCTGAATGTCAAATTTTCTATTCAACTCTGGTTTTTTCATCAAGAATGCTTGAAAGACCTCTATTCCACTGAATGACCATATTTTCCCCTGAAACAAAATACTCAGTTTTGCTGGGTAGGTGACCCTTGGGTTCATTCCCAGCCCTTTTGCCCTCTGGAATATCATATTCCATGCCCTTCGATCCCTCAGTGTAGAAGCTGCCAGGTCCTGTGCTATTCTGATTGTGTTTCCACAATATTGAAATTGTTTCTTCCTGGCCACTTGGAGTATTTTCTCCTTGATCTGGGGATTCTGGAACCTGGCTATAATATTCCTGGGAGTTTTCTTTTGGGGATCTTTTTCAGAAGGTGATCTGTGGATTCTTTCAACCTCTATTTTGCCCTCTGGGTCTAAAACATCAGGGCAATTTTCCTTGAGAATTTCTTTAAGGATGATTTCTAGGTTCTTTCTTTGATCATGGCTTTCAGGTAGTCCAATAATTTTTAAATTATCTCTCCTGGATCTATTTTCCAGGTCAGTGGTTTTTCCATGAGATATTTCACATTGCCTTCTATTCTTTCATTTGTTTGGATCTGTTTAATAATATCTTGATTTCTCATAAAGTCACTAGCTTCTATTTGCTCCAGTCTAACTCTGAAGGAATGAATCTCCTCAGTGAGCTTTTGAGATTCTTTTTCCATCTGGCAAATTTGGCTTTTTAAGGCATTCTTCTCCTCATTGCCTTTCTGAGCCTCTTTTGCCATTTGAGTTAGTCTATTTTTTAAGGTGTTATTTTCCTCAGTCAGGCTGTTGACTGTCATTTCATACTTTTCTTGCATCTTTTTCATTTCTCTCCCCAAATTTTCCCCCACTTCTCTTATCTGCTTCTTAAGGTCCTCTATGGCCTGTAGCCAGCTTGTATTTTCATTTGCAGCTTTTGGTGCAGGAGTTCTGACCTCACAGTCCTCCTCCATGCTTTGAGCCTCTTTGCCCCTAAAATAGGAGTCCAATGTTGAACTTTTCTGTTTATTTTGTTTCATTTGCCTAGGCATGTTGCCACTTAATTACTTGATTTTTGGGCTTGTTGCCACAGTAGGACTCTGCCACCAGACAGGGGAGCTTCCACCCAAACGTGGGGTCTTCACAACTTCCGCCAGTTGGGTGGCCTCTGTAAAGCCTCCACCCACTCTGGCAAGTTGGATACCCACCCCAAACTTCCCCCCCCAGACCACAATCCAGATCCAGGCAGTTTAAAGCAAAAGCGATTAACCCCCAGACTGATTCCTGGATCTCCCTACAATTCGCAGACCAGAAGCTAGAGCCACTACCGATGCTGCAAAATGGCTTCTGTGCAGCTGTTTCTTCAGCAGCTTTTCGCCCCCAGGGGAGGAAGCCACGTGTTCCCCAAATACTGGTCCCAAAGTCCATAGGGCACTAACCTCTCACTTTTTCCTAGGCATATCTGTGCTGATAATTCTGGAATCGCCACAATTGCTGGTGTTCTGGGGTTCCACCAGCTGGCTGAAGGCCCGGCCGCCCTGGGGCTAAAACCACGGACCTGGGCTCAGCTCTGTGGGCTGCGCTGTCGGTTCCCAGCACGCTGTGCTGTCTGCTCTCAGAGCGCTGCACTGGCCGCTCCCTGCAGGGCTGCTGGGCTGACCTCAGCAGGAGGTTAGCTTCTCTGTGCCGTTCTGTGGGTGCTGTGGCTCCAGAAGTTGTTCGGAGCTCCCTTTCACATTGTTTGAAATTTGTGTGGCTCATTCAACTTTTACTGAGAACCCAAATTGCATACTAGAGACCTGGAAAAACTGAGTATGTCACCAAGTTTTCTTAAAAAAAAAAAAAAATGAAATCAAGTACACGTTCTCCCAGTATTTCAGCTAAGTTTCACAGCCTCCATATAATAACACCTTAAGTTAACTTGTACCTAAGCAAGTCATAAACAGCCAAAATAAGAAGGGTCTGGGGAGAGAGAAGAACATTGAAAATCTGCTTGTTGACATCAAATGCCAAAAACTTTAGAATTCATACTTCTGAAGTGTTTTAATAACTTCCAACACAGAACTCAACAAGGAGTAGAAAACCAGAAGCTATCAAGTACAGCTGGCTGATGAGGCAGACATACACATTTTTTGTATAGGAGACCCCTATATCACTGACAGCTGGACATTTAGGAAGACAATAATGGGGTTCTTGTTTCTCCAAAGTGCCTAGCAGGATGTTTCCCAAACATTACTAGTGACTAATACTTGTGAAGTTAAGGGGAACACAGAAGACACATAATTGCTCCTTTCTCTGACCTGCCAAGCCCCTTGGCTTAATCCTTTCCTATGAGATACATTTTAAATTGTACTACAACTACAGCTCCCCTTCCCTAGATGACAAGTTTCTTGAGGACAGATTCAACATTTTGCTTGATTTTGCTAGAATTCACCATACATAGGGAATTAAAGTAGGGAAATAACTAAGGTTGAGTCAGGTGGGTCATCAACTAATCACTAAAGACAAGAGATTAAAAGGAAATATACAAGGCAACAATAACCTAGGAAGGTAAAAGGGAAGCCAATAAAATACAGCGGCAATGGTTGGATGGCAAATACTTAAAGTGATGAAAAGAACACAGGAAATGAGATATCAGTAGCCTGGAAAAGGCAATGCAGAACACTGGATCCAACCCCTTCTTGTGTCCTACTAATTGAGGGTGTCAAAGAAGATGACATCACTGTGAGATATGCTAAGCTGAAATGTGTTTATTTCAGTTAGGACAAAAAAATGAGAGAAAGAATTCATAATTAAAGAGCAGTTTATCTAAAAGGTCTGATCTAAAAACTGGTCATTGCACTGTGCTTCCTTCAGCTCTTAATGTTTCTATCACCAAATTTAGCATTTAATCTATATATGGTCTTATACTGATAATCAAATATCTCATTAGGCATATCAGGCCCTAAAGAAACTATAAAGTGAAAGACATTTTACATTTAACAGTGCTCTACAAGCAGTTTTGTGCAATACATTTTTACTGATTTTTATTTTTTTATATATTTTATCTTTTTTCATATACTTAACTATGCCAAGGGAAAATAAGGCCCTCAAATAAATTTTCATTCTTTTTTCCTCCTCCTCATTCAAGACCAAATGGGTAAGAGGAAGAGAAGTGGAAAGTGTCCAATGTCAGTCACAATGGCCAAACAGATGACTTCTACTTGCCATCTAGGCATAACATCTCTAAATCATGCAGTTATGTTTCACTGAATGGCTATCAGTGCACCAGCTTCCAACTTAGTACCATCATCAAGGACCATTAATATCCATGAAAACAGGTTTGAATCAACTCATGTCTTGAAGTGCACAGAGTAGAAATTTACTCCATGTTCAATAGATAAAAGAACTCTAATTCAGGACAATCAATAACTTAAATAAAAGGCATATAACTCTAGTAAGGCCTTTCTAGCAACCTAAACCTATGTGTCCCTCCCATTTCCCACTCTTTTGTCCTCCCACTTCATCCCTTTATGCCTGTCCAGGCCTATAGTCTGGCTTCTTTCTGTGTTTTTGTCCTAATCTGGTCTAAATTCAATTTTATACTCTGACACCGATGCCAAATTCATACCCATCCTTCTCTTCAATACACTTCAAAAATATACTTCTTCCATGATGACCCAAAAGGAGAAATGTTTTCCCTAAAGTCAAAAAATGAACAAAATACTAAGTAAGAATGAAAAAGAGAGGACACGGTACATGGTCCAGTTTGTTCTATGCTCCTGCTTGTTCTGCAATCCTTTCTCTATTCTATAAATTCTAACTTTTCAAGTGAAATTAACAAATACTAAGTACCTAGCATGCTTTACTGCTTGGACTAACTTTTATAATCTCCTGAATTTTCAAGAGGATCGCTAGCAGCCAAGTTTTAGCAGTTCTCAGTTCTCATTAACTTGTCAGATGGCAAGCCCATCAATACTGTCCCAGTTCCAAGTACGGGAAGGACACCAACCCAGAGATGGACTATCATATATTACATGATATTATTAAGTAGAGTAACAGGAACCACTTAAGCTTAAGGTTGTGTTTCTATTCTTGTACAGGACAAACAGTGAGAAATAAACTCATACAGTGGAGACTCATGTACAGCTATGATATACTCTGTAGCTTTCCAATTCTTACCATAAAACAAAATAAGTGTTAATGTGACTCATAAATGCTACATAATTAGCCACTAATACTTATACTCACTCCTTTACCACAGAACATTACCTTTCTCAGTGCTTGAAAATATGGAGATGATTTTATTCCTAGGTTTTCTCTCTTCTGGAACAGATGGCAAAGGTTTCAAACTGTGGTTAGCTGACAAAGGGTCTTTGCCTCCAGTGCTAAAAATGGTACTGCTCATACGGACAGGAGGCGCTGGTGGCTTGTCTTCCAGTTCTCCGTTATCAGACATGATTCAGAATGTATACACAAAAATCTGAAATATAACAAAAACACACAAATACTGTCAGGAAGAAAAACCTTTGAGAAACAGGAGATTTCTTTCTAGTAAAGAATGTAATTTTTATTTAAAAGTTAATATGCTTCGGGGCAGCTAGGTGGAGCAGTAAATAGAGCACTGGCCCTGAAGTCAAGAGAACCTAAGTTCAAATCCAACTTCAGGCACTTGACCCTTAACTACCGTGTGACCTTGGGCAAGTCACTCAACCTCAATTGCCTTGCCTTCCCCCTTCCAAACCCCCTGCCAAAAAAACAAAAACAAAAAATAAAACACACACACACAATAAAAATGAATATGCTTCTCTTAAGGAAAGGCTACCAATTTATTAGAAATAAACTTCCTACAGAAAATCCGAGTTGGAAAGAGCACTAGAAATCATCTGGTTGGGGTGGCTAGGTGGCGCAGTGAATAGAGCGCCGGCCCTGGAATCAGAAGGCCCTGAGTTCGGAGCCGGCCTCCGACACTTAATCCACACAAACAAAAACCTAGCCGTGTGACCTTGGGCAAGTTACTTAACCCCAATTGCCCTAAAGGGGCGGCTAGGTGGCGCAGTGAGTAAGAGCGCCGGCCTCGGAGTTGGGATGACCCGAGATCAGATCCGGCCTCAGAAAATGAGCATCCACACATAAATAATGACTAGCCGTGTAACCTTGAGCAAGTTACTTAACCCCAATTGCTTTAAAAAAAAAAAAAGAAAGAAATCATCCGGTCCAACTCATACCTTGGGAAAAAAAAAATTTTCTTTCTTCAACTGACCTGACAAGGCATTAGGCTTTTGGATAGCTCAAATTGGAAATATATATTTTTTTAACACTAGGCTTAAATACATAATTCCCACCTACTGCTCCTAATTCTCACTCTAGGGAGTCAAGCAGGGCAATTCTAATCCTTCTTCTAGAAGTAATCCTTTTAAAGGTTTGAAACCTATTTTGTCCCTCATGCCCCCACCCCCAAGCCCCACTTCCCAAACGTGGGGTTGATTTTTTTTTATCTTTCCTAAGGTAAAGAGCTCCAGTTGCCTTAATGAGGTAGCTGGATGGTATAGTGGATAAAGTGCTGGCCTTTAAGTCAGGAAACCTGAGTTCAAATCCTACCTCAGACACTTATTAGCTATGTGTCCCTGATGCAGTCACTTAACTCTCAGCCTCAGTTCCCTAATCATAAAATAGGGGCAATTAATAGCACCTATAAGCTTACTGTGAAGATTAGATAGGATAATATCTGCAAAGCACTTTGTAAAACTTAAACACAATATAAACATTAGTTATTAATAATAATCAAATAATTCTTATACAGCACAAGTTCAAGACCCTTCAGCATACTGACTGCCCACTTCTGTAAATATTTTTCTTAAAATAACATCAGGATAAAAAAAATAATCTAAATAAAAACTTTCAAGGTCTTAGGAGATTAATGTTAATGGAAACTGGTTCTGTGACATTTCTTTTCTTTGATACATTACCACATCAAAAATCAGTTGTAAAGGAAGCTTGAAACTTAAAAATGAATTGTTCTCAAAGTTCAGTCATAAATCAACTATCTGGAACACTTCTGGCATGTTCCCAAACAGTAAATCAACCCACCAATAAGCATTTAGGTACCAACTATGTGCTAAGCACTGTGCTAGGGCTAGAAGATCAAAATGAAACAGTCCCTGTCCTCAAAAGGCTTATTTTCTATCCAGGAAGATATGTGCACATAAGTATGTAGGGGGTATTAAGAAAGGTCTCATGAAGGCTGAAATGAGCTGTGAAGATGCGGAGGTGCAGACAGAGTTCCATTCCCAACATGGCAGAAAACTGTGCAGTACAAATGATGACCAGTGTCCCAGGCAAGCTTATGAGGGTCTATTTAATCCATACTGTATATTAAATACATTGGGGGCATGGGGACACACCAAGAAATAATATCTGTCAATACTAGAAAAAATAACACAATTAAAAGAGTAAGGACTGGTATTTGAGGAAATCTAAGCTTAAAAGGAGAACTGAATGGAAATTTCAGTACAAATTCCTGAAAGAATTTCCAAGAACATTTAGGGGCTTTGGAGGAGGTCAGGTAATATATTTGCATAATGCTAGACTTGAAGTCAGAAAAACCTAACTATGAATCCTACCTAAAACACTTACTAGCTAAGTGACTCTGGGCAAGTCATTTAACCTCTGTCTGCCTTAGTTTCCTCACCTGTACAATGAGGGTAATAATATACCTAACTCCCAGGGTCACTGTGAGAATAAAACAAGATGTTTGTAAATCACTTTGCAAATCTTAAAGTACCATATAAATGCTATCGATTATAATTACTATTATCTGATGACACTACTCATTCTGAACCTATGACTTCACATATAGAATTCTTTATAAAAACATTTTCTACCAATACAACCATTTCACAACTTAAATCTTTGAGAACTGTTTAGGACACTGAGAAGTGGAATGATTTGCCCAAAGTCAAACAACCAGTGTGTCACACTAGTCAGTATGTGACAAAGGTGTTTGCTACCTAGCTCTTCTAGACTCTTAGGTTGGCTTCCCTATGCCACACTACCCTTTCTAGCTCTATAATAGTCTAATTACACTCTGAAACTTGGACTTGATTTTTTTTCCTTTTTTTCTGTTTTTTTAAAAACTCTTATTATAAACTTAAATTTAAATGATTTTTCTTTTACTTGATATTACAGTTCACCAATTAAAAAAAATATATATATATGGGGGGAGAGAGAGAGAGATAGAGCGAGCGTATGCACCTATTAGGTATGTTTCAAGCTAATACAGAGACCAAAAAGTACATACATTTCTTTCCCACTGGAGTTCAAATTCTACCAGGCAAATAATATATACATTGATATATAATACAAAATAAATACAAATTAATTTTGGGTGAGAGCAGTAGGAGATGGAGAAGAGGACAAAAGGAGATAAGAAGAATCACAAATCAATCAACAAACATTCATGAAGTACTTCTGTGCCAGGTACCATGCTAGGTGCTGGGGACAGGAATACAAAAATACAATAAATGAAATCATCCAAGAAGCTTACATTCTAACAAGAGAGACAAGCATATCTATAAGTACATACAAAATATATGGCAGCTAGGTAGCACAGTAGATAGAATGTCAGGCATTGGGTAAGGAAGACCCAAGTTCAAATCCAGCATCAGACCCATACTAGTTGTATGACCTAAAGCAAGTCACTTAACGTTATTTGTCTCATTTCCTCAATCTGTAAAATGAACTGGAGAAGGAAATGGCAAACCACTCTTGTATCTCTGCCAAGAAAACCCCATATGTGATCACAAAGAGTCAAACACTACTGAAACAACTGAATGGGGGGGGGGCACATGTGTAGAGGAGGAGAGACTTCAAAGTCATTAAATACAAGTGGGGGTGGGGGTCCCTAATAGTTGAGGAGAAATGCTTCAAGAAGATGGTATGTGAAACCTCAAGAAAGGGAGGGATTTTATAAGATACAGGTGAGGAGGAAGTGAATGCCAGGCATGAGGGGCAGCTAGGGCAAAGGCATAGAGATGGAGTGTCTAGTTTGAGGAAAAGAAAGCAAGCCAGTTTGAGTGAATCATTAAGTGCACAAGAGGGAGTAATGTGAAATGAAGGTGGAAGTTCTTTTAAGAGTTAAACAGAGGACTTTATATTTGACTCTAGAGGAATTAAGAGGCCACTGGGGAGTGATATGGTCAGATCTGCACTTAAGGAAAATTCCTTTGACAGCAATTGTCAGATGAACTGAATGGGGAGAAACTTGAAGCAGGGAGACCAGCTGGGAAGTTGTTGAAAAAATTTAGGCAAGGGTATGATGGTGGATCAAATAAGTTAACCCATGTAAAGAAAGGGCTTTGCAAACTTAAAGCCTTATTATTATTATTATTAATTCTTGTAGAGAGAAAGGGATGTTAAAGAAGAAACGGTAAGACTGATTTGGCATTTGATTGGATAAGGATAACACCAAGGTGACAAACCTGGTACACTGAAACAACAGTGGTACTAACAGAAATAGGGAAGTCTGGAAGAGAGATGGGTCTGAGGAGAAAGATGATAAGTTCTAGTTCTATTTGGGGGAACACTGAGTTTGAGATGTCTCCAGGAAATCTAGTATAAAATGTCCAAATGGGTAACTTATGCAGGACTGCAGCTCAGATGAGGGTGGGGTTGGATACACAGATCTGGAAGTCATCTGCTTAGAAATAATAAGCACACAGGGGCTGATATGGTCGCCAAGAGAAGACGTCAAGAGAATTAAGATCCCTAAGACAGAGCCTTGATCTGGATGGTAAATCAGCAAGGGTTACTGAGAAAAAGTGGTTAGGTTGGAAACTCAGAGGAGAGTAGTGTTTAAAAAAAAAAAAACAAACCCACAACCCAGTGAGAAGAGTATCCAGGAGAGTGTGTATCAATGTAGCAGACAGTTCAAGAAGGATAATAACCAAGAAAAATTATCAAGAGATAGGACATTTAAGAGAAAGGTCTCATGTAGAAAGGTGGTACCTGAATTGAGTCTTGAATTAAAAAAGGATTCTAAAAGGTAGCTGAGGAAGGAATGCATTTCATATATGAGATAGCCAGTGCAAAGGCATGGAGAAGAGAGATGTGGTGCCATGTATGAGGACAAAAAAGCCTTTTGGGTTGAATTGTAGCAAGTGGGAATGGGAGCAATATATAATAATAAGGCTAGAAAAAAAGGGGTTGGAGTCAGATTGTAAATGCTATAGAGAAGTGTTCCTACTTGTTCCTAGAGGGAACCAGGAGACATTGCAGCTTATGCCCATTCTCTTCAGATCTCCACACAAACATCTGAACATCCCAGCTATCTCCAACTATATTAGCCCCAGTCCCCTAAATTCTGGGGGACCATTTGCATATCTCAGTGGCTCCTCACATATTTCCTACTCTTCTCTTAGCAACTGCCCTATTATTAGCTGTTTGAAAATCTCATTGCTACTATCCATTCCTCACACATGCCAAAATGCCCAGCAGGGTTATACAGAAGCTAATATACAGAAAGAAAAGACTTGAGTTTCAAGACCTTCTTTCTGCTGATTACAATGCATTTTTTATTATTTAAATGTCTTCTCAATATGGTTAAAACTTACAGAAACCACCATCTCATAATCACACAAATTTAAGTCAGAGATAACACCAACTAAGGACACAATATATAAAATGTATGTACATAAGTGTGTGTGTGCGTTTGTGTATTCCTAGGTCTTGAAGCCATTTAAGTGATTAAACACTGTTTTGGTAGATATTTGCTTTAGTACAAGTCTTTTTACTAGGTTTTTTTTTCTTTTTGTGTGCATTTACTTTATTATTCTTTTAATGATAGTGTATTTTTTCAACTAACAAGTACTTTTTTCCCCTGTCCTATGTCCTCCCCAATCCCACTACAAAAGAAAAAAAAAAAAAAAGCAAAACCCTTGAAATAAATAAGTACATCCAGACAAAACCATTCTCCATTAGAACCATCACCTTTCTGTTAGGAGATGGGTAGCATGCTTCATCATAGGTCCTCTGGAATCATGGATCAAGGTTCTCAAGCCTTTCAAAACTGCTCATTTTTACAATGTTGATGTTAGAGTATAAACTGTTCTAGTTTTACTTATTTCATTTTGCATCAAGACTCAATATTATATTGATACCACGGTCATTAAGTCCAGTGCAGGCTGTTGCTCCTTATATTTACATTGCTAGTCATCCCTATGTACCTATTCCTTCCTCCGATCCATTCTACACCCCACCATCAGCTAAGTCACAGTAGATAGATAAAATCACACTGCTGGTTCCCCACTGCCTACAAATATAAACCCACGTTCTTCATACCTTCGCATTTGAGATCCTTTATAGTCTGATTCCTATCTGCCCCTACACTCTAATCTCATACTTTCAAACTACACAAACTTGTTGCTCCAACCAAAATGACATATTTATCGTTGTTCATAACCTGTGTTATAACTTTGGACAAGTGATTACACCTCTATGAACTTGGTTTCCTCAGTTGCAAAATAAGTATGGCAGTGGGTAATCTTTAAGGTCTCCTTCAGGTCTAAATCTACGATCTGTCTTAAAAGATAACAAATGATTTCCCATTTCCATATCTGTATTCACATCATTTTCCTGAGGAGTACTCCCTGCCTTCTCCTTCCCATTTATCCAAAGTCCATGAGGGTCCAGTTCGATTCCCACCTCATTTGTCTATGCTTGAGATCAGAGTGGTCTCTTCTTTCTCTGAACTCTGTACTCCTCTGAGAGCTCAGCCCTGTGCTTGGCACATCGTAGATGTGATATAAATGCTTATTTCCTCCCCCACTCCTAGTTTTTCTCCCTTATCTTGACTTGTAAGCACACTGAGAATAGAGACTATATTTTGTATTTCTTTACCTCTCTTTGTACCTTCCAGTTTCTCAGAAGTCTTTCAATAACTGTTAATATTGACACTGATTTTCATCATTAACTATGTCTAGCCTCCCTGAGTTTCTTAATGTTTAATAAACAGTATATACATCATTTAAGTACATCAGTAGAAAATGTTTCTTTTAAAAAGTTTTCAACTTCGAATCTGGGAGAATCATTTATTTTTTCTTTTCTGCTATATGACTTTAGTCCTCTGGTCTATCATTGTAAAAGTAGTCAATAACCTTTTTTTTCAAAAGTATTATTTTTTCCCCAATTACATGTCAATACAATTTTTACAAGATTTTGAGATCCAAATTTTTCTTCCTCCTCCCTCCCCTTCCCCTATTTCAAAAATGGTAGGCAATTTGATACAGCTTATACATGTACTATCATGTAAAACATTAGTCACAGCTGTGAAAGAATAAACAGATCAAAAGAAAAAAAAATAAAGTGGAAAAAGTCTGCTTTGATCTGCATTCAGAATCTATCAGTTCTTTATCTGGATATGGATAATCATTTTCTTTTTGAATCCTTTCTACTTGTCTTGCATTACTGCGTGGCAGGGAAGAGCCAAGTCATTCACAGTTGATCATTACACAATATTGCTGACACTGTGTACAATGTTTTCCTGGGTTTGCTCATTTCACTTTTCATCAGTTCTTACAAGTCTTTCTAGGTTTTTCTGAAATCTGCCTGTTCATAATTTCCTACTGCAAAATAATATCTCATCACAATCATATACCATTAACTTGTTTAGCCATTCCCTAATAAATGGGCACCCCCCCCTTCAATTTCCAATAGTTTTCCACCATAATAATAGCTGCTACAAATATTTTTGTACATGTAGGTCCCTTTCCTTTTCTTATGATCTCTTTGGGACATGGACCTAGTAGTGGTACTGTTAGAAAAAAAAGGTATGTACAGTTTGGCTGCCCTTTGGGCCTAATTCCAAATTGTTATCCAGAATGGCTGGATCAATTCATAATTCCACTAACAATGCATTAGTGTCCCGATTTTCCCTCATTTTCTCCAACATTTATCATTTTCCTTTTTTGGTTATATTAGCCAATCTGATAGGTGTGATGTGGGTTGATACCTCAGAGTTGTTTTGATTTCTTTAATCAAAAGTGATTTTAAACACTTCTACATATCCCTATAGGTAGCTCTGATTTCTTTACCTGTAAACTACCTCTTTATATCCTTTGACTACCAATTAGGGACTGGCTTGTATTCTTATGAATTTGACTCAGTTCTCTATATGTTTGAGAAATGAGGACTTTTTCAGTGACACTTGTTAAAAAGATTGTTTCCCAGCTTTCTGCTTTCCTTCTAATCTTAGTTGCACTGGTTTTGTTTGTGCAAAAGCTTTTTTATTTAATATAGTCAAAAGTATCTATTTTACATTTCATAATGCCATACATTACATATCTATTTGGTCATAAATTCTTTCCTTCTCCATAGATCTGACAGGTAGACTATTCCCTGTTCTAATTTGCTTGTGGCATCACCCTTTTATGTACAACTCATGTACTCCATTTTGACCTTATCTTGGTATATGGTGTGAGTTACTGGTCTATATCTAGTTTGTGCCCTATTGTTTTCCAGTTTTGGCAGTTGTTATCAAATAGTGAGTTCTTGTCCCAAAGGCTGGGCTTACTATAGTCACTTACTTTACTGTGTCTTGTGTACCTAATCTATTCTGCTGATCTGCTACTCTATTTCTTAGCCAGTAAGTCTATAACCTTTTACTTAACTTCTGATAGTATCAAATGATATTATGAGGGTGATAAATGTCGAGGAAGATCTTTATGATGTTCCTTGCACTTACCCTGCATCTCAACCAGATACACAGAATGAAACAAACCATACATGTGAATCTTAAATTTTCCATTACCTAATTAAGATCCTTTTTAGTAAGTTTTTTAAAATTTAAGGTGACAGCAAAGTAAAGCAGTACCTCCATTTCGAATCCTTTCACTTTCAGCCACTTTTCAGTGAAAAACAAGTGGGTGAAACAAAAAAGCCTGCCCAAAACACACTGTACTCCTCTAATAAGCCCATTGTTCAACAGTGACAAGACTCAAACACAATTACCTGATTGTTTAGTGGAGGAGCCTGGGGACAGTTAAATATCCAATAGCAATGAAAAAAAAGTGGTGATACTGAGAACCAGTCAGTTCAAACTAGTGGAAATTATAGTGCTGTGCTGAATTTACGATAAATCACTAGTGTCAAATAAAGCATTACAAACATAAGTTGAATACTTATGGATATGCTGTAATTAATAAGTAAAGAGTATAAAAGTTTTGGTTAAATCCTTTTTAGACAATCCGTTAGCAAATGGTATGGTGGAAATTAAATTTAAAGTAAGCCAAAGGATGACCTAGGCTTAAATCCTGGAGCACTGGAGCAATGACCTAAGTCTCTCTGAACCCGAGTGGCCTCCTCTGTAAAATAAGGAGGTTGAACTAAATGACCCTTCCAGTTCTAAATTTAATATCCTTTGTTCTCTAATAAAAATGACTCTGTTTTTAACAGAACCTAATACAATAATACTCCATATATAGAATGATCAGACATCAAGTTTGAAGGCCATTACTAAAAGGGGAAGGGGAAAACGCCCCCGGGAAAGAAGAAAACAGCAAAAACTTGAAAATGATACTTTAAAATGTGAATGCTCAACCAGAAGGATAAACTAGTCTCACTGAAAATTTCTCCCTTCAAGGTTGAGCTTAGGTGGTACCTCCTTCCTGAAGCCAAGACTAACTGACCCTCTCCTCTCTACTTCCCTCTTTTCACTACTCTCTCTCTCTCTCTCTCTGCAAATTTCTCACCTTTACACTTCTCACCCTCTCCTCCACTGAATCTCAATTACTTGTGTACATTTTGTTTCCTTTTTCAGCCTTGTGATATCAAGATGTCCTACAGATCAGTGGTATGAAGACATCTTGGCACCAGCCCTCCTTGTAGTCACTATAGAACAGCTGCAAGATAAGCCACAATACAGTATATATTAGACTGAAAGTGTACAAGTAGCAAAACAGAGTTGTAAGAAGACATTCATTTGACTCCAAATTTTCTCTAAAAACAATCAAGAAGCATGAAATACACTATTCATAAAAGCAAAATGGAAATCAGTTCCTAACTTGATAAGGACATCAAAAAGAAAAATGATGACATACATAGTACTAATTTATTCATGCTATTGAGACAGCAAGGCTCAAAAAGACAATTAGACCAATTATTTGTTGGACTAATTATAATTCTGCATCAATTAGAACACCACTGAATTATGCATACAACTAAATTAAAGGATCTAGAACATGTCTAATACGGATAATTCTCAGATCTGAGGAAAACATTTGTTTTCCAATCAAAAAAAAAAAAAACCTAAAAGCAAAATACTTTTTACAGACAAATACACTTGCATAAGACACTTGCACTTTCTAAAGAGTGATTTTGGTGTTTAAAAGTTATGATGTAGCCCTAAAAAAGCTAGATCCATCCAAGTCAGAATTTAATTACCTTGAAAGTATACGGTTTCATTCTTTGTATTTATGTTCCCAGTAACTGGGACACATAGTAAGCACTTAATAAATACTTGATGATTAGTTTAAGTTAGGAAGCCATGATGCTGCAGAGAATTTAGCATGGCTTTTCTGAACATTATTTTCTCAAGAGTCTCTCTGCTGAACAGTTTAGAATGCTGAGGAAACTGTTCACACTCCCAGGTTCTTAGAATCAGAATCAAAAGGGATTTCAGAGGTGATCTACTCCAATTCCGCCAGCCCATCTCCTCTCCCTATATTTACTTCTTTGACACTTTGCTCTTGTTCTTTGGAAATCCCTCAGTTGGTATTTTGCAGCCTGCTCACAGCCACTATATACCCCATCCATTCTCTCTTGGTCTTGTTGCAAAAAAATTTAGAGAAGTTAAACTTCAGTATAAAATTACTCCAATCGTTATTTGTGTCATTTCTGTTGTCCATTTCCCTTTGTTCCTTGTCAACTGTTTTAACAGTTCAAATCTGAGTTATTTTCATTGTACATTATACTTTTTTTCACTTCTTGCTTTTTACTCATTCTTTCTTATTGTTCTGAGAAATTGGTCTAACTTTACATACATAGCTGATTATGGATAATCTCCATATTAATAATTCTTTACTGTCTATTCATATATAATCTATTTCACTTTTTGTAAAAAGTCCTCAAAAACACACACAATAGTACTGCATTATCTCCAAAATCTGCTTCTTAATGATATAAAATTAGACATTTTCCAAACATTGAAAATACCAAAAAATAAGCCATAAAAGAGGCAAAATCTCCTATAATTAAGGCTGTTTTCTTGAAAAAGTGAGAAAAGAATGCACAAAAATAAAACAGTAACACTAACTCTTTAGAAGAATACAGTGAAGCAGAATTGTCAAGCTAGGCTATAGAAACTAGACCTGTGATCTCATTGGTATAAGAAATTCTCAGAATTAATTTCCTCCTTCCATTTTAAGGTGGCCTCTTCTAAGTAATTTATAGGCTCAGGAGAATTGTCTAAGGCCCTAAAAGGTTAAGTGACTTGCCTGGGGAGTCTAGTTAGTCTAAATCTGAGGTAAATTAAAATCCTGCTCATCCAGGCTTCTAGACTAGCTCCTTCTATCCCACTCTCACATTGCCTGAAATATGGCCGATTTTGATGATTTGAATTTTGCTTGCATAGCTCCTCAGAAACCTAGTTCTCCCTAACGAGACTCTCCTTAATGAAATCCAGAAAGCTAAATAAATGCAACTTAAAAGACTTTATGAATACTACTCCCTCCCACCCAAAAAAAAATCCATCTCATAAAGTGAAAGGATTTTTCAAGCCCAAGATTATGGCCAATTTATAGAATATAATAATTTGATTTTATGTGGACAACATTCTAATAATCAAATGTAAATACTGACAGAATTTAGCTCAAATTAAATTCACTTTACAAACCATTTGTCCTTGCATAAAGATAACTACAGTTAAAACCACAAGTAGTTCAAGAAGGTAGGATATTTCATGGTGAGGTCAGAGAAGTTCCACCTTAGAACCAATGCTACTTTGCTTTTACAAAAAATATCCAGGGGCAAAGCCAAGATGGTGGAATAAAAGCAGGAACTTCTCTAAGCTCCTGCTCCAACCACCTCCAATACCTATAAAATATGACTCTAAACAAATTTTAGAGCTATAGAACCCACAAAGTGACAGAGAGAAACAAATGTCCCACTGAAGGCAGCCTGGCAGGCTGAAAGAACTGTCTATAGCACCAGACTGAGAGCGAAGTGCAGTCCCATGTGAGCTGCACTGGCCCAGACCCGTATGGTGACAACCTATGGCACATACCAGCCAGAGCAGACTTCAGAAGAGTGAAATCACCAGCAGCTGTGGTGGTTTCCAGAATTCTCAAACCATAAACACCAAAGAGAAAGTAAAAGGTCACAGGGGAACTCTGTTGGAACTGGGCGACAAAAGAGCACAGTCCGGCCCCTACCCCTGGGTGAGAGGTGGAGGAAGCTTGGCAGCTGCTACCCCAAAGCTTCCTCTGAAGCTCCTGGCCTACAGATCCTAGGGGGAATCAAACGACCACTCAGAGGGTAATCGCTTTTGCTTTGACCTACTTGGATCTGGATTGTGGTCTTGGGTGGTGGTCCTGGGGTGTGTGGCCAGGCTGCCAGATCTTATGAGCACTGTAGAGAGGGCGGCCTTCTCATAGCCCTGGCAACGGTGAAAACCCACAGCAATTTGGGACAAAGCTCTTTCCATTCTGGAAACAAGAGTTTTACCATGGCAAAGAGTTCAAAAGTCAAGTAACTGGCTGGTAAGATGAGGAAGCAAAGGAAGCACAATCAAACCAAAGAATCCTTTTTGGGGACAAAAAAGGATCTAAACAAGAAGCCAGAAGAAAACAATGGAGTCAAAACTCCTACATCAAAAGTTTCCAAATAAATGTGAACTTTAGAAATCAAGTAAGAGAAGTGGAGGAAAAATTGGGAAGAGAAATGAGAATGACCCAAGAAAATCATGAAAATCATGAAAAAGGCTGCTAAAGGTGACCCCCCCAAAAAAATACTAATGAAAATAACACTTTAAAAAAATAAACTAACGGAGGCGGAGCCAAGATGGCGGAGTAGAAACACCTCGTCTAAGCCACTCTGCCCCTGATTCCCCCCAAACTATGTAAAAGGGGACTCTGAACAACTTCTGGAGCCCCAGCACCCACAGAACAACACAGAGAAGCTAACCTCCCACTGAGGACAGCCCAGTAGCCCTGCAGGAAGGACCAGCACAGCAGTCTGGGAGCCGGCAGCCCGTGGTGAGCTGAGCCCAGGTCCCCGTGAGCCGAGGTTTTAGCCCCAGGGCGGCAGGGCCAGCAGCCAGCTGGAGGAACCCCAGAATACCAGCAGCTGTGAAGATACCAGAATTATCAACATAGACATGCCTAGGACAAAGTAAGAGCTTAGTGTCCTATGGACTTTGGGACCAGTATTTGGGGAATGCGTCAGCTCCCTCCCCTGGGGACTAGAAGCCACTGAGGAGACACACCATTTTGTAGTTTTCAGAGACAGCTCCAGCTCCTGGCCTGCATGCTAACTGTAAGGAGATCCAGCGATCAGTCTTGGGGGGTAATCGCTCTTGCTTTAACCTCCCTGGATCTGGATTGTGATCTGGGGTGGAAGTCGTGGGTGGGTTTACATCTTGCCAGAAACGGAAGTTGCCCCCCACACGTTCGGGACGAAAATTCCTCTATCTGGCCTTAAAGCCATAGTGTGGCAACAAGCCCCAAAGTCAAGCAATTAAGTGGCAACATGCCAAGGCAAAGGAAACAGAAAAATGCAACCCTAGACTCCTATTTTGGGGGCATAGAACAGGAAAAGGACTGTGAGGTCAGAAGTCCTGCTCCAAAAGCCCCAGGGGAAAACATGAGCGGGTTGCAGGCCATAGAGGACCTTAAGAAGGACTTTAAAAATCAAATAAGAGAAGTGGAGGAAAAATTGGAAAGAGAAATGAGAAGGATGCAGGAAAAGTATGAAATGAGGGTCAACAGCCTGACTGAGGAAAACAACACCTTAAAAAATAGACTAACTCAAATGGCAAAGGAGGCCCAAAAGGGCAATGAGGAGAAGAATGCCTTAAAAAGTCGAATTTGCCAGATGGAAAAAGAATCTCAAAAGTTCACTGAGGAGATTCATTCCTTCAGAGTTAGACTGGAGCAAATGGAAGCTAATGACTTTATGAGAAATCAAGATGCTGTTAAGCAGATCCAAACAAACAAAAGATTAGAAGGCAATGTGAAATATCTCATGGGAAAAACCACTGACCTGGAAAATAGATCCAGGAGAGACAATTTAAAAATTATTGGAATACCTGAAAGCCATGATCAAAGAAAGAACCTAGAAATCACCCTTCAAGAAATTCTCAAGAAAAACTGCCCTGATGTTTTAGATCCAGA
Source organism: Gymnobelideus leadbeateri (assembly GCA_011680675.1). Classification (NCBI taxonomy): domain Eukaryota; kingdom Metazoa; phylum Chordata; class Mammalia; order Diprotodontia; family Petauridae; genus Gymnobelideus; species Gymnobelideus leadbeateri. Next base: position 922 of record WOXC01007486.1, on the reverse strand, counting down.
GGGCAAAATAGAGGTTGAAAGAATCCACAGATCACCTCCTGAAAAAGATCCCAAAAAGAAAACTCCCAGGAATATTATAGCCAGGTTCCAGAATCCCCAGATCAAGGAGAAAATACTACAAGCAGCCAGGAAGAAACAATTTCAATATTGTGGAAACACAATCAGAATAGCCCAGGACCTGGCAGCTTCTACACTGAGGGATCGAAGGGCATGGAATATGATATTCCAGAGGGCAAAAGAACTGGGAATGAACCCAAGGGTCACCTACCCAGCAAAACTGAGTATTTTGTATCAGGGGAAAATATGGTCATTCAGTGGAATAGAGGACTTTCAAGCATTCTTGAGGAAAAAAACAGAGTTGAATAGAAAATTTGACATCCAGACGCAAGAAGTAAGAGATGCCTGAGAAGGTAATGAGGGAAAAGAAATCAAAAGGAACTTATCAAAGTTGAACTATTTACATTCCTATATGGAAAAGCAATATCTGTGACTGATGATATCTTTCTCACTATGAAAATAACGGAAGAAGGGGGTGTGGTCATATGAATACATATGTGAATGTGTGTGTATATGGTTACAGTCATATATGGATAGAGGGCATAAGTTGAATTTGTTGGGAAGGGAGAATACTCAAGGGATGAAATTATGAGGTGAGAGAGGAAAGTGGCAAGAGGAGATGGGGAGAGACAGGGTAGGGTAAACTATCCCATATAGAAGAAGCAAGGGGAAGTGGTTACAAGGGAGAGGGAGAATAGGAAGGGAAAAAAAAGGCAAAACCACATTCTCATTGAATTTGGTTCAGGGAGAGAATGACATACATACTAAATGGGATATCCCAACCTGCAGCAGAATAGGGGGAAGGGGGATGAGAGGAGGGATGATGGATGGGAGGGCATCCTTGGGGGAGGGGAGGTTGGAAGTA